>JABMBR010005574.1:0-14693 GCA_018881525.1 Meteorus sp. PSUC_FEM 10030008
TTCTTCTGTTCTATCTCTTGACGATACTCAAGACTCGTAAGAATCGCAGTCTTTCCTCGGAAACGTTTTTTAGGTGGAAAATTCCCAGATATGGCAAGGATTGCTAGTGTGCAAAGCTATTACTACTGTCAGTAGACATGCCTATTTGGCGGTAATTTCAAATGCAAATTTTGCGGAACCACCCTATTTCCGCAACAAATCAAAAATTATTTGATGTAATATTGCTATTTCAAATAAAATCAAAATACAAATAGAGAGATGCAGGTTATATTTTCTGAATAAAACTTCTTTGGAGTGAATTCGAAGTCTATGAGATTATGACGATACGAAAATAGTATATTTATGCTCAAGATCATTCAAAAAGAAAAAAAAATCCATTTTTTTGGAGGGGGCCGTCGTGCCCCAAAAAAAAAAATTTTTTTTTTCTCAAGATTTGATGAAACTTCGATGGATTTCCTTAACATAAGACCAAATTGAGTTCACTTGAAGATTGAAAGCCATGAAAAATAATTACGAGCTTAAGGGGGCCGTCGTGCCCCACTCTCCCCTACGTATGGAAAATATCGACCTGTTGATTATATCATTTCTGTGAGATAAAAACGGTGTAAGACACGATTCAAGCTGACAGAATGTGAAAAGAAGTAGACAGGACAATATATATACAGGGTCTTTGAAAATGTGACGCATTTCTGTTTGACGTTACAACTGATGTTAAAAGCACCCAGTTTTGTCATATAATATTGTATCCTGAACTTAATGGCTGCTGATTTATTTGAAACTTTGTATTTCTCTAACAATAATCCACATTTGACCACTTAAAATTCGAAATTGAATGGAATATCGTATTTATTATAGCTATTCAATGGCTACCTCATGAAGAACAATCAGTGTAATCAAAATGAATAATAACCTGGTCAAATGTGGATTATTGTTAAAAATATACAAAGTTTCAAATAACTCAGAAATCATGAAGTTTAGGGTACAATATTATATGACACGAGATGTTACTTTTGTCCTCACCCATAACGTCCCAACAGAAATATGACACATTACCAGAGACCATGTCTATACCTCTCTTATCTTCTCGCCACGATGCCATTATAGATACTAGATCGCCAGCAGTTGTATAGCGCAACAGTGACGCAGCATCCTTCGCCCGTTGAATAGAATGCTCTCTATACATCAAATCATCGCTAACAATACACACACGTGCGTGCGTCTTCTATCATCACCATTTCAGGAAGAAGCGCACCAACATTGCCATTATGAATGAATGAACTTTAGAGAGGAGGATAAGATGGCCTATGAAAGATAATCAACTGGCATAAAATCACGCAATAATCATTGTGGACATTCACAGTATTTCATTACCAATCAATTCAGACAACAATTTATGGAGTGTAGAAATTTATTTCATCGCTTCATTTCTCATTGTAACCAATTATCGTTATTATATTGAACAAAAAAAGAGACGAAACGGAGAAACATGGTGAGCTCAAACTGTACATATATATATATATATATAATGTAAGCGAATGGAACGTTTGGAAAAAGGATACGTTCGGTATTTTGACGAGAAGCATCAGTAATTTTTTTTTCATTGTGTGTCCACCTTCCTCCAACTTTTTTTTGGAAACGAGTTGTCAATATATTCGAACACGGTGAGAGTTAAAAACAGACTTTTGTCATTTTAATGAGTAAAACTGTCTCTCAAACAGCCCAATGGAATTCACTGGAATAATTAGTCGGGATCTCTTTCTTCATCTCGCGATCGTCACGTATTCAAGTCCCACCCAATTAAAAATCCGTCGTGCGAAATGCCCCGACACTCACATCGTTTTCTACCATTCGCCCTATTTATCCAACACAGTTATGTCAATTTGATTGAAAGATGTACCGGATGTATATCGCAATGGAAATTTCTAAAATACAAAATGATTGTGCGGCATATTGAAATGTAATTCTCGAACTCTCCCGGGCATATATGATACGATGCATATGAGGACCACCACTCGTTAGATCCCGTTGTCCACAATATCAAGTCAGAGAAACAAAAAAAATATGCCATGAGACTGTTGGTTAAGAGGCGTGGTAGATCATTGACGCAAGAGAGAACACAGTTGAAGAAGAGAAAAAGACAGAGGCGGAAAAACGTGCGGGCTCGTGCCGCCATGCATCGGTGATTCCAAAA
Source organism: Meteorus sp. PSUC_FEM 10030008 (assembly GCA_018881525.1). Classification (NCBI taxonomy): domain Eukaryota; kingdom Metazoa; phylum Arthropoda; class Insecta; order Hymenoptera; family Braconidae; genus Meteorus; species Meteorus sp. PSUC_FEM 10030008. The sequence continues at coordinate 2,192 of JABMBR010005574.1, forward strand.
GATACACGCCGTGATCCAATATGCAATACTCTAAGTATGGCCCTCATGAAAATTATTCTGCTTGAGTGGAGAAAAAAGATAAGTATGAGACAATTTACTAACAGCAACATCAACACAGGAAACAACTATCAGATGTGAACTCGGCCAAACAAGAAAAAAAAACGTCTCTTGTACATACTGTCAAGGACGACGTTTTTGCCAATATGAAACCACCAGAGATTATCTATTATGTATATACGTGAATATGTGCTGCATATAACCGAGAGTATCCTGGGCTTAAACACACAACGATATAATCAATTTCCCGTTCTTCTGTATAATACTCCACTCCGACTAATTATCATCACGTTACGATCGTGTCAGCGATTATATTTAACTATTTTCAATTCACATATTGTATCTGTTCTTGTGGGATTTGTGAGGGCGTCTCTTCAATGTAGATACAAATGAAAGAGTGCGCGTGACATCATTTCCAATCCAATAAGTGAAAATTTATCAAAGTCAGTTTGAAATAACGGCTTTTTGGCTACATAACGATGTCTCAATTCCACAAAACTACCAGCACATATTTCATCCACCTAAATATAATTCGCTGTATTTTTTCACCGTTGATTCATGAAGTCATAAAGACGATACTTCGGATTACATTCTCAGTGAATAAGTGTCAAATTTATATGTATATAGCTACACATATATTCATGCAGAAAGAGTGAAACATAAATACGAATAAAAATCCATTTATTTTATGCTAACGACTTTAACCAACAACATTACCACTTATTCTTCCAGAATGCCGATGAGAAGATGTTTCAATCGTTCATCCTACTCACATGCTGCCTCCAAATTCTCAAGGTCTCAAGTCAAGAGATCTCCGTCGTTCGACATCTCGACGGCGACATTTTCACAGTCGATGGTAATGTGATAAACAAGCAATTTATTAAAATTTCATCGTATTTTCATCTGATACACAGCCAGCTGATTGCTTATTATCATTAGCATAATTCCTCCACTCCTCTTGCGATCACAAATAATTAATTGAAAAGTTGAAACCCTCAAAAGATGTTTGCAAGGAAAAATAGTGAACTTCAACTTGTTCTACAGGTTCCCGCTCATGTTAGCCTATTATACGGGTAGTTAACACATTGAATCAATCATTTATAAGAAACACCAATAAGTGCATGCCTCAAGAACAAATTATATTTCCTCATTCTCACAAGACATGTTAACATAAACCGGTTATATAAACAACAGTCATTGATAACTCTCTGTCATTTATTCATTTTCCATTCTACTCAGGTTCATGTTCGAGTGCATGTTCAGACCTAAGTAGCTTCACTGCTACTCCCTATCGACGTCAATCCTCAACACCCAATGGTGCAGTTGGATTATCATCCAGCGTCGCTGACAGTATCTCATCGAGCATCAACTCCACTTGTATTTGTCAATGCAGTCCTACACTACCTCTTTTTCGTGAAGATCTACACATTTGCGTGAGCGACCTCCATGGTGAGCATTTCTACCATTGTATTATCACGCGATTATTCTCTCAAACTACTCATATATTATATTCGTCCAATGTGGTGATTGGTACGATTACCTTGTCTCGTTTCATGATAATGACTGCATTTTCGGTGAAAATATTATTGCATCGCCCATCAGCTCATACATTTTAGAGATGAGAAATGAAACGTGCATTTAGACAATTTGGCAGTATGAGTGTGTCTATAATTCGAATGAGCGGCAACAACTTCTGTACACATCACGCAACTGACATAACTCGTTTTACGTAAAATTCATTGAAAAATCAATAAGAAAGAGACAAGATGGACCAAGTTCAAGTTTATGAATGGAAGTAGACCAGGTAATGATACGGCGGGTAAGAGGTGGTGGTTCAAAAATGTGTTCGATGCACAGGTGCATGTGAAAATCAAGGAGGAAAAATAACGCAGCGGGAAAGAGTGTGCAACACATAAATCACCTGTACATACGAGCGAATGTGAATTATACGAATTGCCAAATGGCGGAAGACAGATAAATGAAGATGCATTTACAGCTTATGCATTTATATCTTTATGTTAATCTTGTGACGACACGATCCACTTGAAAATCAGTCATATTCATACAATATGTATAGCAGATTGCTGAAATAATAGTTCTAACATTACTGTTATCAACAAGTGCGATCATCATCTGTAATATAATTTTGTGCAAATCACCCCGAACATTCTCATACAATAGCAGCAGACATGAGAATTACAAAATATTTTTCCTGACAATTCCTCTTTCTCTCAGTATCATATCAGAATCAATTGTGCCCATGTTACCCCAAATCAATGAACAAAATGTTGTACAACCCACAAAACATTATGTTCAATAATATCAATACTTGTATCATGCAAACAGAGTGCAGTGTCACTGGATTTCTCAGCATTTCTGGCATCATCGAGAAAATCCCATATATTTTCCTTCCCCAACAAGGACAAATCATATATCCTCAAGCTCAAGTTCAATTTGATGGTAAGTGCATCTCAACTACATTTCATACAGCAACATCTCGTGTCAATCAATATTCGTATAGAACGGAAATATGAAATTATTCCAGGTGTGATCACTCCGGTGTGCGGAATTGCTGGCGCTCAACAGCTCAGTAAATCTGGATGGAGTGAATTGAGAAATTTATCTAGTACCGAATCACCATTCAAATTGTTCAAAGATAGAGACCGAACTTTCGTACAGGTTTGTCAATATTTGACACTATTTCAACAGACAATAGCATAAAAATGTATTCCATCGGTATTTCCAAACAGTGGATTGGAGAAGGTGGTTTGCGAGATGCTGCAGAAGGTAAAGTCGTCATCGTACGATTGGTTTGCAGGGATGCATCACCAAAATCATTGAATCACGGTGTTTTCACGCCTTGTGTGGCTTTTCGAGTTGCAGGATCTCCATCAAAAAACAGTAAGTTAATATAACGTCTAATTCGAAATTGGAATTCAAATGTTGACAATTAATAAAATTAAGATATCTAAACTGTTCAGGTATTAGAGAAGTGACATTTGCTTCAACTGCCAATTCCGAACAAGGTCTTTCAACGATTGAATATACAGCTATTGGAATTTCAGCACTCCTATTAGCTTTAATTTACATCGCAAGTGTTTTGTTATACCTACACAGTCGACGGACACGTCGGAAAATAGTGAAAGACGATGAAGTAATGATCACAAATCTCAGGAGTAGCACAGGGATGGTGAAAAACAACCCGCTGTTGGCAGCTTCGCGTCATTACGAAACTGATAACAATAGTATACCGAGTGAAAGCGACCGTGATGATGAATTTGATCGAAGTGATGGCGATCAGGGTGGATTCGAAAAGGTAACGTCAGCTGTCATTCATCCGCACATGATGTTCATGGAACAGTGCGAAGGTTTATTCGGTTCACCAATCATTGCTGAACGTTTACCCGAAGAGAATGTACGTATTGTGGAAACAATCGAAAATTCGCACCAACAAGATATTGCAGTGCTACCTGGTACACAACGCAGAAAATTGTATTTTAACCCAGCATACTTTGATCGACAACTTCTGTTAGTAAGTATATATACAATGTGAATGATGCAAACCTGTCACAAATTCAATATAAGATGGCTGTATGATAGAATCAATTGTCTGTAGGCACCACCACCGGCAGCCATAGAATTTCTCTTTAAAATTCGCGAAGTCATTTCCATCGCGAAGCACAAACTAGCGGCTAAGCGTTTCATACCAACACTCGCAGGTATTCCTGAAGAAGAATCCACTATGGAGCGATATACGTTATCGAATAAACGCGCAGGATCGAACCAGAGTTCTGTTACAAAATCGAAAAAACCACAGCGGTGCACGGGGTGTCCTGGCTGTCTTGAATCACGTCAAAATGAACTACCTGTAGCACTACCAGAAAATATTCAACCAATACCAGGTGAGAGTCGCGTTCTCGCCTGGCTGGAAGACATCAAACCGCCGGAGAAACGTTGGCGTGATCCCGAAGATAATCAGAAAAATTTCCAAGAGAACATCAGAACATTTGCGCGAAGTTTAGATTATTTGAAAGATACTAGAAGCGACCTGTTTAGATCACATCATTCGAGTGGCAATCCTGGAAAAACTTTGACATCATGGCGTGATAATCCACCTATGCTTCGAACATTTCAGAACATTGCAAGAAGTGAAATTTTTGATGAAGATGACCATCACAGTATTTCAAGAAAATCGACCAAGTCAATGTTCGAAAATACAAATTATGATCGATATTGTCGAACGAGACGGTGTAATCTTGCACAAACATGCATTGGATATGACGATACAATAAACGCAAAAGTTAGAAAAGCGATCGAGAACTCATTCATCAAACAAATGGAAGAGAATGCAGCATTAGAAAGTCAATTGATGGATAATGATAAAAACCAATCTGAAAGACGTTTTTCACCTGACGGTAGCTCAGAAAAAACGAATTTAGAGTCATTGAAGTCTACCAAAAAATTACCAATTGATATGCAGACAGAGCAGAAACACCGAGCATATCGCACTCCACTTACTAAAGAATTACCCGATATGATTAATGAACTGCCCACATCAAAACTACAAGCAAAACGAATCATGGATGCGGTCATCAAAGAAATGGTAGATGTTAAAGCTATAGAATTTCACGGGAAAATAGCAGATATTGATTATGAAATTGACAGTTTAGAAAGGATCAACAGAAAAAGATTAGAGCAAAGATTGGATGATGATCCATCATCATTCACGAAACCATCAAAATTAGTGGTATATGAACGGAATAATAACACGGATAACTTAAAAATAGATGATGCCATTATAAAGAAAAATTACTATAACAATTTACCAGAGTTAATTTCACAACAATCAGAGGGCTATTCTCTAGTGAGTGAAGTTTATGTCAATGATGGTTACGCCAGTCCAGCCAACAGCGATGATTCAGGACCGGAAATTTGTTACAAGCCGGAAAAGCCTGGACAATTAACAATAAAAGTTCAAGATTCGCCGGAAAATTATATCAAACATGATGATTCCGAATATGAGCCCGACACTTTGGATAGAAAACCAATGAAGTTGAAAGTAAATGGAGATGTCAATTATGAAAAAAATACAGCGAATGAAATATATATTGATTCATTGGAACGACCTGCACACATTTCGTTGAGAAGTAAAAGAAGTTTCCGAGATGATCCACATTCAATTAATAACAATAGCCCACTATTGACCAGAGGATATGGAAGTCTCCGAGAAATTTATGAAGCGAAATTACGGGCCAATGTGGATTCAAGTCTTATGAATGATGCGGGATCGTTGATTGAGTTTGTTGAGGATAATTGTTTATGGCAGAATACCAAGTATCTGAAACCTGACACGAAACATATGCGGAGACAGAGAAAAGCGAGCCAACCAGATGTCGTCCCAATGCCACCATCAGAGAATTTCCATCAACAAATGCTGCCAAAAGTAGATCTGGTCCAATCAAAAAACGTGCAGGACAGGAGAATAGCTGAAGCGGGTGGCCCTACAACCAGCGAACGCCCTCCTGTCCATCATAAAAGATCCGTAGGGGTCAAGACGGAACATCGCGGACAAACTAAACATTTCGCCAAAAAACCTAGCTCAGTTGGAAAAATTGAAGACAGTGGATACTTGAGTAGCACAGATAGTGGAGAATCGAATAAACGTTTGATTAAGTATGAATTCAGCAGTGTATCGGAGACAGACGAAACAGAATCGATATGCGATGGTGCTAGTGAGAGTGGTGCTGAAAGTGTTGGTACCGATAGTGTTTTCTTCGGTAATTTCAGAAAACATCCAAGTCTACAACAATTGTCCAAGAGTATAGATTCTGACGTTGATATTCACAAAAATGATGCTTGTTTAGCATCCAAAGTGCAAGAGCGTCACGCAGTTAGTTATATGAGTAGCAGCGAGGACGAAAGCTTTGTCACTGTTCTTCCATGCTTGACCAAGTGCAGGGACACTCATATTGTATCACAAATTATATCATGAACATTATGTGCCAATTGTCTGCTCACACAATGCGAGAAGAGCCAGTATAATATTTATAATAATCCCCTATTGATGTCCATTGTTCTATTTATAAAAAAGAAATACTGATGTGTTCACACCACTATTACGATCGCTTAACGGATAAATGTTTTATTCCTTCATTAAATTCGCGATAAGTTTGCAATTAAGCTTCTTAATGTTAGACAATTTGCTGAAGAAATTTATGGCCGACGGTGCAATATTAGATGTGTGTTAGTTTTTTATTGACATATCCAATTCGAAGATCACGCGTCTATCAACATCAAAAATCTAGTCCTTACTTCTACTCCCATATTCTTCTCATGTGTTACGTTAGTATAACTGATTAAATCACTCGTTGCATTAGCGACTTAGAATTACGAAAAAAAATGTGTCAGTCTTTCGTGTTAATGCCTTTTGTAAATCCATATCAACATGGTTGATATAGCATATATTTTAGGCTCCGGATTATATATTGAGTTATCCAAACAAATATATACAACGCATATTCCGTTACTGTTTATGAATATGAATGTGTTCCCCAATATTCGAGGACTCACGTCTGTTCATTGCGTGAAATATTATGAATGGTCTGCTTTCTAATATTTTTTCCCATCATAGACATGATTGATTGGTGAAATGTTGTTGTTTAACGTGTTAATTCAAAATCACAAGCGCATGCTAATACGTACCTGCCAGAACTTGAATATCATCATGATTCATCGTCCGATATCAATCTTCAATGATTCATTGTTATAACATTGGATAGACTATTATAATTATTTGAATTTAACCTATATACCTCTTAATGTAAGCATAAAAATATCATGATTTCATCTTCACTAATATTGCAACAAAATATCACTGGTAATTTCACTGGGATTTTCGGTATTTGGGAAGCAATGCGTTATATTTCTTTCGTTTTCACTTCGCTCGCGCGATATTCAAAATCTTGGACGAAGTTTACAATTTTTTGAAGAATTTCATAGATTTCTTTTATAATCATGATATATTCTATACACTACCAATAAACGAACTGGTCTTAGCAGGTCCTTAGTGACTCATACTCTCGATTATATTTGTTTACAAAATTACGAGTTTCATTTTGAAACACCAAACGGATTGCGCAGAACCGCGGCAAATTTGAGCAATTTCAAGTATACATGTTGGGAACACAACGCAGCGCCCTCTGAGCCATGAAACATGCAAGTCACACGAGAGTGCGCTATTTTGGTTGTGTCACAATATCATCCATAGACAACAATCTACAGCATACGTCTTTACTACTAATCACTACTGCAAAAACACTTCGGTGAACATGATTGAGCAACTATAAGATATGATAGCCACTGCTACTGAGCAGTTCGTCTCGTCGGTGTTGTGGATCGAATATTCGAACACAGCCACTGAATGTTAATATATACATGTAACAATGCTGTATCATATAGTAATTTCTTTCATTTCAATCAGTTGTTGCATCAGAACACATATTGTTATGATGTATCGTAGATAAGATAGATTCGCAATCCAAGTTTCATTGAAAATATGTCATTTTGGAGTGAAGTATTAAATTCGGAAGTAGCTTTCCACGATATCATACCTTGTTTACTTGCATTTTCGAATTAAATTCGATCGCTTATTTCCGCTTTCATATTCGAACTTTTCAATGTACTCATATAGACTATGGAATGGAAAATAAATGGATACCTCTGCTTATATTATCGCACGTGTTGATCCATTGTTGTCTGAGGGAATTCCATAAACAGTGTTTTTGCATGAACGCTCTTGAATGCGAGAGAAAAATTTTCAATTTCACCCCACAGGGGTATTAGAAATCATTCGCCTCATGAGTAGATCGATCGTTCATTTGAAATCCACCCATAGACTATAACAGACGGTAATGCAGTGCAATGAGTATCAACAAAAGTAGTTGATCAACAATAGTGAAGTTTCAGTCATACGTAAAAATATGATGATATAAGTTTGTGTATCCCACGAGTTTTGTCTGTCGAGACTTATTATGCATAATATTTATATCCATATATACATTATGAACTATACGTAAAAGTGAAGGAACCGTACTGAATATTATCTGATCTAGATGCGGTACATAGAATACTTATCTGACAAAGTCATCTTGTGTTGAATGAAAAGTGGCAAATTGATGATGACTTGATCAACATGGAAAAGAGCTCTGAATGACATTAAAATAGGAGATAATGAAGGAAATATAAAGACGTAGCTTTGTGTCATTCACAAATTGTATATAAAATTTTTTTGTCAGACGTAACGATATGATGGAAACCTTTTCGACAACAAGATACGAGGGTAAAATTGAAACATTCGATCCATGCGTCATTGATGTTCATGGTAACGACATGTCGCACGGTGTTGTTAATCGAAATCATGAGACTCAAATTATTCAATCAGATAATCATGAAAGCAATGAAGCTGTAACATTACAAGAAGATCATGAATCATCAATTCAAGTGACGCCGGCACAACCAAATTCACAACAAAATATGACACTGACTCCTGTTAGATTGCCAGCTATTCTTGACGGTGAATTTTTCTCCGTTATCAGAGTAGATGATTCCAATGTTACTGTAAAATGTATTCAATGCATGAAACTTTTGAATGGCAACCTCAAATCGACTGGAAATTTTTTGAGTCACATAAAAGTAAAAAAATCAATTTATCTCATTGCATCCCTCCGAATAATGATACGCTGCTCGATTATTCATGTCTCTATTCAACTATACATGTATTCAATGATTTATTAATACTTACTTTTTAGAGGGTTCATCCATTTTTAATTGATAAAATTAAGTGTAAATCAAATCAAAGGAAGCCCGCTATTGCCTATATCGGTTTGTCAACAGAAAAATGTCCAGAGATTATAAAAACTAAAAGAGGATATCGAAAATGTTACAGAACGGTAATTGGTAAAATTTCCCAGCCAGTTGTTCGAATTGGTTTTTCATTTGATATGTATTCCAAATAGGATGAAGGTCAAATTACCAACGATGAGACTGTCGAACAGTTTAATAACAATTGGGCAGATTCACCAGTTTCCAAAAGGCATAAATCAACAGAACAAGAGTCTGCCGATATGAATAAATTCACGCAGAACAGTTCTTTCGTTATGGAGGATGAGTTCGACGCAATTGGAAGAAATGTAGCTGCAAAACTGCGCCATATGCGGATTGATCAAAGGATAGTCGCCGAAAAACTACTGAATGATGTATTGTTCGAGGCGCAGCTTGGAACATTACATCGGGACTCGAACCTTCACATTTAAGTATATCAGAGAGTTTTCCATCCGGTCATTAGCATTTTCAATTTATTAAATTTTATCTTGATTGAGTTTTATGGTACCATGTATCATGTATAGAATGAATGTATTGTAAATACTATATTCTCAATGATCGGCAGAAATTTTATGCTACCGGACTAATTATAATTACATAGTATCTTTCAAGTTGTATTCTCTCCCTTTCTTCATACATATGTAAAGCAAATCAAATTTTTCATGCTCATCTAGAACATAAGAATTTATATCTTAATCAATTACCATTAGAATTTCTATTACTTGTACATAATAGTACGAATCGCATACAATATCCTTCTCGAGATAAATATATTATACAATACTATGAATGTTCGGCAATCATTCCATATTGATGAATGAAAGTTTAACTGATTATTTTATGCTATGCGTGCATAATCATGAATCTGTTGCGCTATGTTTAAATGGTGGTGGATTCTCATATTTCAAGACGAATCATTTCTTATGTTCAATAACTAATGTTCTTCAACTGACATATATTCGTCTATTACCAGGTTTCAAAAGCACATGATATACGCATGTTGATATGACACAAAGTGCCATGCTAATAAAAATAACGTAGAACATGTAGGAATACCAAAAACTATCACAATCATTGAGAACAAACCATGTTACAGTCATAGATGTATTCTGAATTATAACGAAAATAAAGTAAGTTAATAACCACTCATTTGCATATCTGAATCTGATTCTATATTCGATAATAATAACGATGTAGACTAGACCGAGCCAAATATTGACAATGAACGTTGTGATACTGCAGTCTTTCGCATGGTGAAAAAGAAATATTAACATCAGGATGTAGTGAATGCCAACACCGCCAATCAGATACGAAGGATAAAACTCATAAAATAATGCGAGAGCATACACGCGTGCTGATATGAAGAAAAACCACCATAAGAACGCCACAAATTTACCAACAGGATCATCTTCCGCTATCCCTTTCATTGCATATATTCTCCTAGGTATCTTCAGTCCTTCCCATCTGTTGGACATCTCACCAGTTTCTAATTGAACACAAAAAATTCGATCCGTTGATTTTCCTCCTGTTTCGTCATCGTTCTCAAACGTCTCTTGTAATATTGAATCCGGTCTTGGTGGTGGTGGCATTTCAGGAATTTGTAGGGTCGACACACTAGTAATACCACGCAGTGGTGTGGGTGGTGGGATAATTTGGGCATTTCGTGGTGGGAGAGGTGGGGTTGTCGACAACTCCCGTTGCAATATCACGCGTTGCGATACAGCTTCTGGCACAAGAGTAGTGGATATCACACTCGATTCGTTGATGTTAACATCGAATTGAACGGCGCTCGTCATTTCATTTTTCGGTTGTAAAAGTTTTTTTCCTTCGAAATTTCCATGCTCCTACGAGGGATATTTCTTCATACATGAGTTTGCTTTATATATGTCAATGCACAATTATAAGGTTTATAATTACTTGTGCTCGATATTTTTTCAGCCATAGAGCCCATGGTACTTTTCGACCATTAACCCGTTGACTTTCGAACCTTTGGAATGACGTTGTTTGAATAGCAAGAACAACTGTTGATGCAATAATACAAAGTATCTGTATAACAACTGAAAAAAAAAAATGAGAATAAAATTTTACAAATGTGCCTTTTACAATATAATCAAGATTGCCGCGCGTTATTCCAATGACAGTACTAACCTGATTGGTATGTGCGCTCGATAGAGCGCTCTCTAAACAACAAATGTGCTTGAAAAATTGCCTGTGGTGCCGCTTGGAACCATGCTTGTAAGAAAAAATACAGCTCGATGGCAGCCGGTGCTGCTGCAATATTTAATGACTTGTTCCTTTCTTCACCAGACAACAAAATGGCGTCCACAATGACAACTATTTGTCCAGCAAATCTGTTAAGATCGATAGTATTAAAACTATGCAGCCTATGCGAATTATTTTCTCTTAACATGCAAAATTGAAGTAGTAAAAACGATGATGAACCTATACAGAGCGAAGAAAGGAAATGCAAAAAGTTGACACACTTGAAGAGTAAACCATGCTAGAGCTCCCCTCGATATCTTTTGGTCTTCACTCATCCACCAATCTGGTCTGGAGATAGTTAGTACAAAATAAGCAATCGCCGGAGCAAACATCAATACAATTGTGCATGATCCCCAAATTGAATTTTCCTCTCTGAAATGTTGGATAGCCACAACCAAGTCCGCACCAAAGTGTATGATGTATATGCAACAATTCAATATTGCTGGTAGCAGGAATACCAAGTAAATCTGTTCAGTAGATTTCAGCGGAATCTTCAAAAATTTTGTGGATTTGCGTTCACAAACTAGTTCCATTGCCATTGCCCTTTCTTAATTCCTTGGATGTTTTCTTTTAATACACTTAATTCCGACCTATGAAAATTAATCTCGCAAACTTTGTCGTATATTCGAAAATTGATGCTCTGTGAAAGCTATCATTGTGGACAAGATTATCATAGAAATGATTCATAGTAGATAACGTTGAGAAAGATGTTCTATCACTGATAATATATGGATCCAAACTTTCTCTTCATTCTTGTATCTGATACAGAGTGATAATCAAGATGAATACTTTCTAGCATTCATATGAATTACAGACAGCAACTCTGAAGTTTATCAACAGTTCTTGTCGGACATGGATATTGTGATGAACTTTCTGTGCTCGGGTCTCGTTTTAATGCAATAGTTGATTGATACAGCAGAAAATATTGAGCAACTATCACACTCTAACCTTGATTAGGACGATAAAACTAAATGAAACTGTCCGGTGCACTAGAAAACAATAGAACACACCACGTTGTCACAAATGGAAATATCGATCGTCGTGATGGTAATGTGAACAATACATTTACGTGCGTATTGATATTCCTTCCCTACTATCTTGACGTTTTGATACCTGTACATGTACATATGCACACACATTCATACATACATACATACATACATACATACATACATACATACACACATACATACATACATACATACATACATACATACATGCTCATCTTGCAATCACGTTCGAATATACAGAAACATCGCAGCCATGCAGCGTGACCGGTGCAAAATAATGTAAATCACAATTA
>JABMBR010005575.1:0-14686 GCA_018881525.1 Meteorus sp. PSUC_FEM 10030008
ATCGGTCTCGGTTTTCTTCGGCTCCGTTCGCCATTCCGATACACGGACGCACGTTGTCCATGTGTGCGTCGGGTGCGAGCGGCACCATGGAAGAGGAAAAAAATCCCACGTTTCGGCAGCACTGATTGATAAAGATCTCCGTGCATGTGTAAGTGCATCCGTGTGTGTCCTGTTTGGGCGACACGGATGTGTGAGTGAATTAGGGAGTCCTGATAGGGCAACGCAGTGGCGTGATCGACTGCGCGCGCCTAATCGTTCCTACTCTAGGCCCTATGAGTGCCTATGTGCCGTCTAGCCTAGACGACAAGGTGGTGTTGGTACGTATGTGTTGCAGCACCCAGGAAGTGCTGCCCTTTAAGTGTAGTGGCCAGTCGCTGACTTAGCCAAAATCTTGAACAATATCACAGAAGCTTCTAAGAAATTATTAATGGTAGAGATATTCAAAAACTATAATTGACTTTCGATATCAAAGATGTTTTCTAACAGTTATCACAAATGGTAATAAAATATCTGAAAACTATATTTGGCTCTCGATATTACAAAAGTTTTAAAACACTCATCGTCGATGGTGAAAAGATATGTAAAAAGTATGTTTACTTCCTATGATACGAACGTCACAACTTTTCGAAAGTTAAAAGTTACGTCGTGATACGATTATGAGGCCTTTTTTTTTACTGCCTCAATGCTTCCAATTTTCTTTGCACCGTCAGTTGCACGGTTTATGGAACGGTCGAAATTTTTTTCTTCAATCGTTTTGCAATCTCGGTTGAAGTGTTCCTTTAGCCATTTGGAGAAAAGCATAATGCCATCGCACATTCTTTTGTGGGAGTAAGAACTTTCTGATCGATACCTTCCATTTTTTTGTTGTTCGTTAGGCGAGTTCTTTAACGGTCCAAAAGAAATTTGATAAGATCATCACGAATCTGCTCGAATCGGCTGTACGCTGTGCTTCATCACAGGATGTCTTTTCAATCCAATCGTAACCGATGTAAATTTTATCGTCGCGGAGTTCGCCAGATTCTGGCTTGGCTGTTACGCCATTTTTTTTGTATTTCCAAGAAAATGAAACATTAAATTGATGAACTAAGATAGGATATTATTTTCAAACGGATTGTTTGGGAGTAAACCACGAAAAATTAATTTGCAATCAATATTTTCAAAATTTGTCATATGCATTGTACCCAGTATTAGAGAAATCACACTCAATTTTCATGTTTTTTCACTTATATCATATTAATGTAATTCTCGTGAATACTATAGATATTTTTTTTTCATGCAAATATTTCAAGTCTAGGGAGGTCTTATATGGTTGAGGAAACACCTAGTTTTCAATATCCGATTAATAATTTGTTTTGAAAAATTCGGTTCCCAGTTAGCAATTTGACTTCTGCAAGAATACCGAGAGAGTTCTGATCCATGATTTGGACGTCAGAATTAACATCCGAGAAGACACCTTAAGAAGTCTTCGAGACGTCGGTTGCGCCACTTCATGAGAAAGTTTAGACTTTTTGAGTCAGAGCTTATGAGGAATACTTTTTTCTGACTTCAAAAATGCGAACACATCAAGAATTCTTCCTTAGTTCAACAAAAATGACTACCTGAGCGACTCATATTTCCGAGTTCTCATAGATGTAGTCGTCAAGAACTCATATACAAGAAGACTTTAATATGACTTTGTTAGGACTTCTTATTTTGGATATATAATTTCGAATTGTAGATATCAAAATTCTTCTGGTTCGATTTTATAAATCAATATTATTTATTGGAACTAGTACATGAAATACAAATGTCCTAAATATTGTTAGGTCTTGAGCGACCTAACGACGTGACCTCACAGTCACGTGACCTTTTAAACCATTTATATGAATCAACCATTAGATATTCCTCTTCATTACCAACAAATACTTAAATTATTTCGCTGAAAATCAGTTATGACTTCCATCAGTAATCATAAGGACAATTAAACAATATGATAATACCGGTTCAATGCACTGTCATCGTCGTAATCAACGGAATGCTATTCCTTCGAGGCATTGAAATCGGAAACAATATCGCTGAGTTATAATTTCGGTCGGAATGTAGAAATCAAAGCCAGCTCAACAGTACCGGCGACACATTAAATAAACCCCACCTTTCCAACTCCAACCAATTATTAACTCCGACCTGATATTGACAAATCAACGAAACTGTTGCGAAAAGATTTAACCAATCAAAGAAAGTCCGTGTAAATTTCATCCCTGGAATTCGAGCGAACCTTTGCGCAATTTCCTTGATCTTTTTCCCTATTAAATGTAGTATCGATCAAAGAAGGTTGAGTAGGATAAGCTAAAAACCGAATTCCATAGAATAAGTTGTAGAATAAATGCCTCATTTATGACTGGGAAAAACGTTTACGACTGGAAAAAACCAATCCTCCCGTTCACAACGGCTACCTACGATTATGATGGGAAAAACCCAAATCCTGCCCATGACGGAGTTGGGGAAACCGTAGTACCTAATCACGTGACGTGAGCGGGCAGAGGGAGGCAATCGAAATGTTTCTTCGGATGAAATACTAATTTTGTCAGTACAGTAATATCGACTGACGAACAGTATTAAGTCTAGCAGTAACACGCTGGAATAGCCGACTTCAGATTGTCGTGCCGAATAAGTTTTCCTTGATCGCGAGTATCCCGTCAACTTGAGAGTTGTTGTTCACGATTATCCATAACAAGATTTCAATAAATATATCATTGAACGTACATCGTGTCTGCTAACGATTCATCTTACCGACATATTCACAGCCAGATCCCACATGAATATGACTCGTATCGAGTTGAAGTTCGCTCTCAGTTCCGGAATCTTGAAGCGTTCGTTTAATCAATCACTGTATCTGTTACCATTCTGAACTATAAATCAATAAAGTACAACAATCAATCATCCATTCATTTAATCTGTTGTGATTAAACGCACCTAATTCCTAGACACTTCAGCTACGGGTCGCAGTAGCGAGCAACGATCCCTCTACCTTGTTGGAAAATAACTCAAAA
Source organism: Meteorus sp. PSUC_FEM 10030008 (assembly GCA_018881525.1). Classification (NCBI taxonomy): domain Eukaryota; kingdom Metazoa; phylum Arthropoda; class Insecta; order Hymenoptera; family Braconidae; genus Meteorus; species Meteorus sp. PSUC_FEM 10030008. The sequence continues at coordinate 3,030 of JABMBR010005575.1, forward strand.
TTAATTGATTTTAATAACTGGCTACAACGACGAGACGCGAGGATCTCTTCCTAATCATCTTCCAATCTATGGATCTACGAATCAAAGTCTCAACATTCAATCTCAATCTTCCTCAAATCCACTCCTCGAGTCAACGTCGTCCATTCGGATTTCGACGCGTAAATCGGTCGTGAGATTACATTTTGGATGTAACAGTTACATGTGTTTGGTCAGTTAGTACTCAAGGTGGCATCACCTGTTGGCTCATGATGCATTGACAATATGGTCAATACATCAATATCAACTCACTCTGTCACGGCGCATCAACGCCAGGATCAGTATGCCAATTTGGTTGATCTGTCATGCGCTGGCGCAACCATTCATGCGCTGTGACAATTCATTGGTGGAATTCACATGTATGCTCTAGTTCAAATCTCAACGCTGCATATTATTAGGATTCTTTTTCTACTCGCTCTCTTCCTTACGGACTCTCGCTAGACACACATGTGCTTTTCATTTTGAGCTCAACCTGGTGGTTTTTTGTTACCATTTTCTGATACTTTCTGTGTAAGTACTCAGTTCAATATTAGGTCATATTGTTCATCAACTTTATGTGATTCAGGTGATGATTCCTGCTATCTTATCTGTGCTCATGAAATCATAGTTGTGGTTTTCATCAACTGACCAGCTTAAAGGCAAATTCACCAGTGCAAGTAAGGTTAACCATTGCACGTGGTTTGCCCTCAAATCCATAAATTACTCAACTGATATTGGTTCAATCATAATTATAAGCCTACTCGTTTTGTGCTCATTTTACATACAAATTGATTTAACTCATTTGTCTCGTTTTTGTTAATTCAACATCTATAAAAATTCATTGTGTGATAATCTCTACAATTTCGGCATACTCGATTGCACACGCGCAACTCAATTCTTTCTTTTATTTTGTTGTAATCATTCGTCATTAAGCGTTGTTTTTTTTTTATTATTACTTTCATGTGAAGTCCTTTAATTTTCTTTATATATAAGAAACATTTAATATACCATGAATGAACTACACTTCAAAATCTTTTATTTCTCATCCACCACCAGTATATGATCCACCTAACTTAGTTTGCACCATCCCAAACAACATGAAATCAATTTGGTGGCAGCGGTGGGATCGTTTGCTTGAAGTGTTGAAATGTCAGGTGCAAATAATCAGAACTATAATCGCGCGAAGAGACTGGTGGATCATAAAAAAAAAACATAAAACCATAAATCTCGACTCAACCATACAACTACATCAATCGAGAACAATTCCGAAAGAAGTATTATCACTGAAGCCAAGAAAGATACAATAACCATTCATCGTTCCTGATTCATCTCTAAAGATTACAACATCAACGGTGCCTTGAATTTTTCAATATCCGGCAACAACATTCAACGTCATCCGAGCCTCCTTCCACCTCAACGAGAATTCATCGTCATCACTCCAACGCTAACGCTAAGCATCCGCATAATTAACATTTTACTATATCATTAGTTATTTTCGTGAGTCTAACAATTTCATTCTTCATTTCACCTCCCCAAATTATACAACTACCATTCTTTGAAATCTACTTCAATTATTCCATTCACACACATTTCATAAAATGGCTGAAGGAAATTCACTACTGTTTGACCCTCCACACCTTGAAAATAACAAGTGTGCTGAAAATGTCACATCAAAAGACCTCTTTGCACGCATTACGAATTCACGAAGCCGATCACGCACAAACAAGAAGACGTTTTGAAGCACAATTAGCCGAATTGACATTACATTTACAAGAATAACGAACAGCTTTAGCCAGCACATCCACACCCAGTACAGAGCCTTTCAATCACATAACAAATACAACAGCAAACATTACATCGCGACAAACACTGAGTCCCATAGAATCAGTCGACTATGAAATTAGTAGAAATGAACAATCAAATTTCGGCATAGACGCGAATCATCCACGACACCCATCCGAGAGTAAATACACTATGAGCCTTACTCCCAAAGAATACATTCAAACTGTGCCTCAATTCAATGGTACACCAGAAGGTTACTGGATTGTAGATGGATGAACTGATAGAAAGAATGAACTAATACTGATGAGTTGATTGAGAAAATGAATTATCTAATAAACAAATCTACTCGATATGCCGGAAGCTAAGTTGGAATGTTGGTGACGGGTTAAGTTGTGCAAAAACATACACCGGTTTGTATCTTTGAATTAAAAATGTTGCATCGATTTATTGATTAATATCTTTGGCTCACTTTTATCACAGATATAATTTTCAATGGATGAGTTAGACTACCTTCATGGAACAAATTTATCAGTCAAATATGAGCGAACTATACATGTGAATATATTGTTCATAAAAAATATATAATTGAAATATATTTCATTGACATAACTTTTGGCCGATTTTCATATATATAAAAAAATATACGCCTAAAAAAATGTGATTTAATGTAAAATATATATCGTATGACTGAGAAAAAATACAATGAGTTTGAAAAAAATGTACGCAGCGTATATTTGCTGTATATGAAAAATATAATTGGAAGGATAGACTACAATTACTTGGTAAGTATATTCGATGAATGAAAAAAATATACCGAAAATGTTTTTCATTTATGAATAAAATATAAATAGTTAGATGTATGGAAAAAATACTTAAAATATAGTTACTGTATATCAAAAATATAAGCGAGAGGATATACGCAATGTATATATTGATCATATTTACACTATATGAAGAAAATATCTTAGATATATCTGCAATATATGTGGTATTTCAGTAAATAACTTAGAGAGGGCATGGAAGGCCAGAAAAAAAGGGGTCTTGGAAAGCTGGTGTGAAATAAAAAGCATCCAAAATAGACAAAGGGATAGCCGCAAGGATTTTTATTTGGGTTTTTGGATCTGAACAGGAGTAGGGGAACTCAACTGTGAGAGAAGCTGCGGAGAAGCTTCCAAAATGAGCAGCAAGATTACCGTGTGAATTTCTTCGGGGTAATTCAGAGCTTGGAGGAACTAGGAGAAATCAGGTGCGGGGGTGGCAGCAGAGAAGTATTCGAAGTTGACTGGAGGACCCCTTTGCGAATTTTCCTCGGAGTATTTTTGTCCTGAAAAGTATGAGGTAAAGTCATCAGAGTGGCAGTAGCCGCTGATAAGTATTCAAAGTAAGCAAGAGGACTCGGTAGAACGGAGTGAGTAAGTCTGATGTGGATTAGAGTGAGAAAATGCACCATTGTGATAGAATAAATTTTCCTATAGATTTCCTTTGTAAAAATTTATCCCCAAAAACAAAAAGATACAGCATTTGAAAAATATTCCAAACTGAATTTTCGTTTAGATTGATTGTTTTAGGGAGTTATGAATATTAAACATTGTTCGATTCTTTAATGATGAATTGTAAACAATAATAAATCTGACAACACTCGAAGATGTTTTTCATATCACCTGGATTGAAACAGCGAATTTTGATCTCTGTTTTGCCAGTCGAAACAAGATGATTTCAGAACAATTTCTCCCCTGGGAGAACCTTAATTCGACTGGTTACGGATATCCAGACTCTTTCCATTCCATGTGATATAAAAAATTTAGTGTGTGGTACAGGATGAAACAGAGACCATTCCAAATCACCTTTGCCACACAATTTACTATTATAACTTCACCACTGCCAAGAAAAAAAAATCCAAGATGGCACAGATAACTGTGCAAAATTTTCTGAAGTAATTCGGGTTTGGAAAGGATTAATACAAGTCAATTACGGAGCTAGTTGGAGAAATGCAGTTGGGCAAATCAGCGACTTTCATGGGAACAATTATTTTGCCTTACTTTCGGCCTGAAACAGAGTTAACTTGATCAACTCAAAGTATACTGTGAGGAAAAAATATATTTGTTGAGTAATTTGTTACACACACACATATATAGAGAGAATGATACAACTCCATCGTTATATGTAAATATTGATCCACCTGTTTTTATATTGATTATTTGTTTGTATAAACTCGAAAAAGAAATGTGAATGTGTATATGTTGGGATTCGGATATAAGAAAAGGCGTCGAACGAATCACAAAATTGATTATAAAAATAGATACTGTATTTGTATAAGAGGATACACGTCAGTGTGTTAACAATGTCCGTGTGGAACTAACGTTCCGATACAATTCGGCTCAACAGCAAACGGTCTCGCTCAGGACAATACAACGTGTTGTTGTTGCGCGTAAAGAAGAGGAATATTCCAGAGCTCAATACAATAATGTAATGTAGTGAACGCGTGATTTGGTGTGAGGATATTACCATATGCCATTTTTCAACAGTATATATATTAGTGTGGGCCAAAAAAAATTGAATATTTTTTTCATTAGTTACCAAGAAAATATTGTCTGAGATGACGAAAAAACACTTCTGGTAAAATTTGAGCCCTTAATATTGATATTAAGAGGTGCCTCATTGTGATTTTTGGTTTCCCATTTAAATAACATGGGGATATTTTTTTTTCTGTTTGGATTTTTGATACACTGAAACGCTTAAATTTCTGGTGGAAAAGAGAACATATTTTCGTAGGAAATCGAACGATCTACAAAGAAGGACTGATGTGATTTTTCGCTACGTTGACTTGTTCAGAAGTTATTCGAGGTTAAAGTCTAGACTCAAATTGTCGAGATAGCTATGACAACTTCTCACATTTTATCATAAAACAATCGCGCAGAAATATTGTAAATAATGTGAAAAAAACATGAGTAATGAGAATTGTGATATATTATGCTTCTGAGTGATTGTATGAATAATGAGTGAAGCAGATGAAAAGTTTGAATGAGTTCACTGAAAAGAAATATACTGAAAATGAATGATCTAATAGTTTTGCCGGGAATAGATGGGATTGTTGGTGACAGTTCAGATGTGTGAAAAATACACCAGTTTATTTCTTTGAATTAAATATTGATTATATTAATTGAAATCTTTGGCTCAATGTTATCACAGATATTATTTGATTGATGAGTTCCACTATAACACTTTGAATGATCTCTTTGAATATTGTTTGTGAATTAATTGTCCTTTTTGTGAATGAAGCTAATTGATGAGTGCACATGAAAATGTTGGTGTACTAGTGAATATTGTCTGAATAATTTACACGCACACTTGAACTACGCTGTACACGTGGTGAAAATGTGGTTCCTAATGAATTTTCTCTCGGCTGACTTGACGTAGGATCCCACAAATCCACTAAATATACGTGATGAATGAAAACTAGAATGAATTAAACTGACAATGTTGATGCACTGGTTGATGAATTAACTTGAATGTTGAGATATACTGGAAAACATGTCTACAATTGGTGACTGAATTTGGGCTAATGGCGTCCTAAGGGACGCTTTCTTCCTCGTTGATCATTACCATCGATTGGTGATTGATTATTGGTTGCGCATCTCCCGATGCGCCTGCACATGTGCTGTGATTAGAAAAAGGGTCCGCGCATGACTGAGGTGCGCTTGCACATGTGCAATACGTGAAAAATGCGTTCACGCATGACCCTTCACCCTAAAGTGGTCAACGCACGCGCTCTGAGTGATTGCTGTAGGCCATCAATACTCGGGTCAATATTGCATTCGCAGTATCGACTCAGGAGGTGCTGCCTCCTTTGCATCGATGACCCTGAGGTCGAACTAATTATCGAACAGTGATTATTTTATGATGAAGTGTAAGGAGTTGTTGCAGCTATCATCAACAATTCCAGTTTGGACTTTATCCTCGAATAACTTCTGAACAAGTCAACCTAGCAAAAAATCACATCAGTCCTTTTTTGTAGATCGTTCAATTTTCTACAAAAATATAGATTCTTTTCCTCCAGAAATTTATTCGTTCGAGTGCATCAAAAATCCAAACAGAAAAAAAAATATTCCCATGTCATTCAAATGGGAAACCAAAAATCACAATGAGGCACCTCTTAATATTAATATTAACGGCTCAAATTTCACCAGAAATGTTTTTCGTCATCTCAGACAATATTTTCATGGTAACTAATGAAAAAAAATTCAAAGTTTTTCTTGGCCCACCCAAATATATATACAGGGTGGGCCTTAACTCGAGGACACGAAGCACGTGACGTTATAGAGGAAACAAAATAGAAATAATGGCGTTTGAATCATTTTCCTATCTTGATTCCTTAATTTGTTATAACTTTTTGAGAATTGGCCAATAGCAGTGGCTGTTTGCTATTTATCCTTGTTACGTGATGCGGTGGGGTGCCGCACGCAATAATGGTGATATTACATCCATGATTCCTCATGTTTCCCACTTCACAGCAATATCAGTATATGAAAATGGCGGATTTTTAAAAAGTTATAACGAATTCAGGAACCAAGATAGAGAAATGATTCAAACGCCATTTTTTTATTATTTTTTTCCTTACAACTTCACGTGCTTCGTGTCCTCGAGTTAAGGCCCACCTTGTATATATATATTCACAACAGATAGTTTGGGACACCTATTTTTTACTTAGTTATTGCACACAATTCTGTTCTCTCAGTGGCGCCTCGATTGGATTTTTTTTTAATTTAATAGTTTTTGAAAAAATCCAATTCTAGTATATAGCGCATACTTCAGGCCATTTTCCACTTGAAAGAATAGATTAAGGACTAGTCCCCAAACTATGCGAATGTCGTCGATCTATACCTTCTATACCCAAGGAAAAATTTTATATATTGTCCTCAAATAATGCTCTAGGAAATTTCCAATGTGTTCAAGTTATTTCAAATTATGTAGGTGCCCTATGTGTTTCTTAGATTATATAAGTACAATCTGCGAAAGAAGGCATGATTCGGGGACGATTTCTATCTATGCAGTACCAGACTTCAAAAAGCCAATGTTTACAAATAAAGGGCATGAACAATTTGGCTGAAAAAACTGTTCGCTATCAATTCACATGTAGTATTCACCTCGCCCATGACAATGGTGCATCATTTCTCGAATAACACATGCATTGAGAAATTATTCGTGTCGAAGTTTGGTTTAATACCCAAACTATACAGACTGAAAAGTTGATTTTTGATAAAACTGAAATGGAGTAAGTGAATAATGTGCGGGTTGGTAAGAGACAAGAATAGACTGGGTTAAGAATGAACGCAATATATTAATAGGTAAGAATAGAAAAGAAGAATTTTCGATACATTAATATTCCCAACATTAGTAGAATTTCGTGAACTATAAATGTACGAAACATCGACATAGGATGAAAACAGCGATAGTAGTATGGAGTTTACGTTTAAGATATATTAAACAAAAAATAGTAAATGCTGGAAATATTCTGGCAGCTTAAGATCTTCTGTTGACGCGATGACCCTGTTTACGTCGTTCATTATTGATAAATGCGACCATTTGTTTCGCGGTTCGACCAGCAAAAATCTTATGTTTTTCCATTATTGATTTGCATTTACTGTAAGATGGGAGTTTTGACAATTTGTTAAAGTCTCCAAATACATTCGCTAGGATTCGTCTCTTTTCGGAATTCCATTTAACTCGCCGGATGGGAGAATCTGTAAGTATAGTTACATGAGTATTGCAATTAGTCGAAAAATTGATAAGAAAATTTGAGATGCTCACTTCTTCGGCGTTTAGCACCCGAACGCTTCGATTCATCCTCCAAATCATCAGAGCTTCTATATTCTTCATCAGAACTCTCAGTCCGGCGTAATTTACGTTTGGAACCGACATTGCGCACTTCGCCCGCATTTGTATTAACGTCTGTATTATTGTTAACTTCAACGTCATAGTTCACGATACGTGGAACTGTAATGAAACAAGAAAAATAACTGTTAGTTTGCAAGAGCGAGATGAAGAAGATGAATAAACGAATGAAAAAAGTTCAGAACTCACGCGATGGTTGCTTCGAACAAACAGGTGTTTGGTTATCATCATTTTCATTGATAGTCCGAAGGTCTGTTCTTTCACTAATTGCTGCTTGTAGGAGACGTGATACCTCCGCCATATCTTTCAACGTATTTGGCACACGATATATTCCCTTATGTATGTTTTCATGATGGCTCATGGAATTCGCCAAATCTGTCACTTGGTGATCCTGCAACCCTAACACTGCTGTATGAGTTGCAATATGTTTTCGGAGAGCTGTGCAACGAAGAGCTTCTGGCACCTTCGCGTTACAGCGTTTCGAGAAACGGTTCATCAGCATACACGCTTGCAAATGTTTCTTTTGCAATTCATCATCCCCGCGTACTACGAATAAGTACGGGTTATTGGGAGACACGCCAGCTTGAGCCCGATATTCGAGTATTTTTTCGGTATATCGCAGCAAAAAATTGTGCATGAGTACAGCTACTGTTCGACCCAATTTTGCTCTGCAAACGATGCGGACAAATTGAGCTGCTTGCCGTTGTGCGTCTTCGGATACCGTACCGTAAATATTCAAATTCAAATTCTGATCAATTCCCTCACGATTCTCATAATTTTGTAATAACAATCGCTCGCTCTCTCCAGGTCTACGTCGGTTGAACAATATCAAAAGAATTAGTTTAGCCTCCGAAAGTTTTACCCAAGCTTTCGCGTTGAAATTTTTCTCGAGAACCACCATCGCTCTCTCGCATACTTCCTTTGTGGATTTATAGAGCTTTGTGATGTCTTCTTGAGATGGAAGCTCAATTTTTTTGTCACGACGATATGTTGCTTGATTCTCCACAGCAACTTTATTTATAGATGTGGGATAATCTTCTGCCATTAATATGAGGAACTCTTCTACTAGTTCTTTTTTCTTTTTATTCTCTTCTCTGATGTACACAGAGATCATTATTCGGCCACATTTTTTCAAAAAGGTCCCAAGTGACATGGCATTGTTTGGAGTTTTGAATTGCATGGTGATATTATCATATTTTGCACACTCCTTAACAGCTCGAAGAGTATTGTCGTAATGTCTCGGAGAAAAGACTGAAGCCAAATTAGTTACTTTTTTGTCGTATCCCTTGATTGTAATGAGGAATTTCGCTAACAATCTCAAGCGATTGCGTATCATGTCATTGCGACGCTTTTCTGGATAATGAACGGTGAGTTTGTTACCGTAAAGTATCAATAATCGGTCATATGCAATTGTACGTTTGACCACGCCGCGTGTGAGACTGGGTATGATGGATCGTACCATTATTGGATTTGCATAAGAATGACCATATCCCATCAAGCGATGTCCTTCTTTCTGTTGGTCTTTCAGCCCTTTTTGTGATTCCGGATTGCATTTACGATAGTGGATTCTCAGGGTTCGTCTTGAATAATAACCCAAACAATGTTTGCATGCCACAAAATCATCTGCAGTTCTCGCGAATTTTTGCTGCGGACGTCGACACGTTATCATTGCATTGTTAGAAAACTCAACATGGGTATTATGAACGTAATTGCCCTGATTCCGTAGAAAAGTGAACGCTTCTTTTTGTGAACGACTTTTGGGGCGGCTCAAACATTCTTGGACCTCTTGGATGTTCGAGTGTTTTGTTGAGACATTCCGTGTATACTTCGTTTGTAATTTATTACAAAACTGGCAAAAATATTTTTTCAAAGTAGACTGCTCACCATTCTTTGAAGTTAAAACATGTAATTGCCGATCATCAATCGGTGGGCCATGATTGATGAGGGAGGCGATTTTTTCTTTTCTCCGTATTCTATCATATGAATCGTCACGACGCTCATACGAATTATTTGTAGTCTCAACATCAGTTGGTATATAGTTCATATCTTTGTTACTAGCATCTGCAATGGAATCGTTCTGACCCCCTGACTTTTCGTTAATACTTATTGAAGTTTCATTATCAACAGATGATTGGATGATATTGCAAACAGGATCATCAACTAATTTGGTATGAATCCGAATATTACAGAACGGTGGTGGATATTCAATACTCAGTTGTGTTTCATCAACGATACTGTCCTTGATTTGATCACATAGGCGATTATCGGGCGATGCAATCTTCGTCGGCAACTTCTTCATTTTTTCAGAATTGTTGCGTTGAACATCAATAACTGCGTGTTCATTGTTTTGATTGTTGTCATTCGGCTGTTTCACGAAACTGTGATCTCCTTCAATTTTGGAATTAATCCAACTATGACCGACGAAATCGAGAGTTTCTGTCGCACCACTGTTAGGTGTGCTACTGTTTGCACTCGATTTATCCGGATGTATTGCTGATAGTTCGATTGTATCCTGTAATATCGATGCTTCACCATTTTTCGGTGTAGAACAGTTCACACCATCTTTTAAATGTGATTCATTACATTTCGTTATTAATGAAGAAAGTCGAATTCCATCAAGTGAAGAACGATCGTTCTATGATTGGGCTTCATCATTTTTTGAACCTTAGGACGAATAATCGTACGTTATTAAATTGAAATATGCTGTCAATTGAGATATGCTTACGGAACAGCATGCACCCGACTATAGTGATTTGCACTAGCATCGGATATCTCGATTATCATTTTCCAAGGTCATGCGAAGATCTTCCAGATTATAAATAAAAGAAATATCTCTTCTAATCTCAGAAACTGAAAGAACAGGATCTGCCATGTCATCGATTTGATGTTCTTTCTGATTTGAGATCTCATCACTGAGCGTGGTATGTAAGTGTTCCGCCGAATTTGAAATATTGCAATACATGCACGTAAACATAATAGAATTTAGAAACGAAATTGACTTGTGCATACTTTGTAGACAGTTGCATCTGAATATCCTCAAATTATCCGATACGAGAAATGTGACTCAGAATACACGTTCTGATACGTTACAATTCTGATTGTGTTATAATATGTTCTTCTATATAAAGCATGTAGCATTGCTTCTCGATATTGAAAAGTTACGCGCTTATGAATGTATCAGAAATATATGGAACATTCTGAATGAGAAAGGAACATGGTCAGAAATGCACTAACTTCGGTAGTCCACATGAACGGAAATTCTATCACATTATTGCCAAATAACGCATGATCTGAAGACATTTGATATTCTGAGGACTGTTAGTAGTAGCTATGTACTAACGGAACAATACTCGAATGTAAATAATAACTGCGCGAATAACAAAATGATTTTCATTTTAGAACTAGATATGAATGAATGATAGACTTACCGTTGGTGTCAATGAGGAATCCAGAATAACAACATCCTTTATATTTCACAGTACATCTATTTTCTTGAATAATTTTCACATTCCTTGATTTCACTACCAAGTGTTCGTGATTGTCAAACTTCACTAATGAATACATTATACCCATTGGTTCGAGAGCATATGCCTTTGAATTATACGAATGAAGAAATTTATGGACGACCATGTGAACACTATGATTGTCCAATGCTCAATGCTTTATATTTCGGCGCCAAGCGCGTAGATCGTCTTTCTGAACAACGACTGTTTATAATGTACACAGCGAGCGGTTCGGCAGACTGTACGATGGTGCGTTAGTTTGTTGCCACAAACTAACTTGCCTATCGTCAAACTATGTGCAAAAAAAAGAAAACAACGTTCACACAAAGACAAATGAACGCAAGACATTGCCCAATGCTTCGCTGGTATCTTCGAATTAGACGCTAGGTTTTATGCATCAAAAATACGATAAATGCGAAATGAAAATTCTCCATTTGTATAAAGTGTAATATTTTTATAATAAAT
>JABMBR010005576.1:0-14683 GCA_018881525.1 Meteorus sp. PSUC_FEM 10030008
AATAATATATAATATAATAATATGTTCAGCCTACGCGAACACAATTCATTGAAGTGTTCAGGACTTATTCGCCACAGTTTGACATCAAGAACTGAACTTCAGTCCGATTTTTTATTATAAATTTTGAAGTGAGACGAACTTATACTCATATTTCATAAAATCGGCTTATAGACAACTTCGAAGATTGAGGAGATTTCTTCTCATACTTGATTGTACAGTTTGTACGAAAGATTCGCGTCTTTCTATAACGATTCGAGTTTCCAACAATTATCACTCCGCATGATAAATCGGTATTTTGCAGAAAATATATAAATCTCTGCTCTACAAAGTATCTACTAACAGACGACCCAAATTCCTTTTAATTCCTCATTGACAAATACGAATTTTGATATCTACCAGACTTAAATATTTCCTTCGAATTCAAAATTCCCCAAGAGATTACATGAAGAAGTTTTTGACGAAGATGAAATATTCCCAGAATACATTCCTGATGAGACAGAGTTGCGAGAGAGTAGGAATATCTTGGATTTTACTTGAAGATGAGATCATCGTAACATCTTCAGCATTTTGTGAAAATCATCGAAATTCCAAATGTTTTCAAGACAAATAATAAATATTTGCCAGCAAACGAGAGGAAAGTGTCGACAACTATACTGTCATGTTCGAAATGTTATTGAAGTACACATAGATATTGGACGTATTATTTCAACTTTCGTAGACGTTATGATCTTTCACAACCCACACATGTATTTGGGGATAACGCTCTGCTATTTGTGAAGGGCGAGTGAAGAACCAGGTCGGCCGGAATTATTGATGCTCTACTGACACAATAATATCAGTTGGTGCCTTAACTCAAAAACAATTTCGACTTTTCTTGTTTCATTCCTCCATTAAAATCTCCTTGATCGTTCTCAATTCCGAGCGACATCGACTCGATTTATATCATTGATGTTCCTCTACTCCATTCTCTCCATATCAGAGTCAATTCATTTCACAGAAACATTTATCGAAAAAATAAATTTCAATCTCAACACATCTATCAAATATTCTTGAACGGATATTTGATTCTCGAGAACATTCGATTTCACCTGAACTTAATTTACGAGTAGAATTCTGCTAAAAAATGCCGTTATAATGAATTAATGATTATATTGTCCAACATAATGGGTGCTGTTTCAATTACGCAGCTTGATAAAAACACATTTACTATATGGAAACCAACAGAATTTGATAAAATCACGCAAAAAGATACCAACAAGTTTGTAGTTTTTGTAGAAGATAGAAACTGTGCAAAGCGGTAAAGCCATTATGAATGCTCTGCCATTTTTTGCACATATTTCACAATTATTACTACCTTTCCATGTTAGTGCAACTTCACTGGGGTTTTTCTCATCTGAATGTTCCAGTGTCATATCTCTAAGATTCTGATCGATTTTGTCATGAATGAAACGCAAGATACAGGAATCCCGGTCATCAGAACGGTTGACATTATGTAGAACCTGAATCCACATGCCTTTAATTTATCTACTTTGGATCATACTGCTCTATTAATACGTCAATATCATTGAAGTTTAAACTTACTTACTGCCTTTTGCATTTTTTCTAACGATATAAATTCAACTGAATGAATAAATTATATTATGCGCGTCAGAAAGGTGTTTCATCCTTTGAACAAACCAGTATTCGTAACAGAAAAATAAGCCTGAAATAACCTTGCGTATACGCATGCATGAATAAATGGTGAAAATTAGGGTCCTCATTGTGAATGCATAAAGACATAATGAGGTGCTAATCAGAAGCGTCGACAATACATCGAATGCATTAATCGGTGACGATCGAAGTATCGGCTGGTTCGATAGTGAGATTGAATGTGTCCAAGCGTGTGGAATTAATTCGAGGATTGATGTGATTGCAAACTGAGACATATCCGTACACGCAGATACAGGTCGGAAGAGATAGAGTCGACATATCACACGCAATCTACCCTGCAGTTGAGCTGATGCACACTCCCAGTCAACGTCACGAATTGTATCTCGTCGATGAGATGTCTCGTTCACTGGCCGCGTGTCTTGCGATAGATTGTGGCAATTCAATATGTACAGACACGTCGATGGAAGCAATAGATAGCTCCGCGTCTGTGCCCATCGTCAATGTGAACCACTCAAGATTTCACTGATATGAATGATAGACGTTCATTTCAATAAATGCGTTGAACTCATAAGGCCGCAATGTCTTTTCTGAAGAGCCTCTGGGACATCGTTATGGACTACGACTCATGAATATGACTATCCATATATTTATAAATACATATGTACATGTAGTGGGTTAGAACAATATATGAGATGCACCACCTACGGGCATTTCGTGCTCTCTATTTACTCATCGTCTGTCACCCTCGTGTTATATATAGATGCATATGAAAATCGTAACACGTATATAGATAGATACGCGTGCGATGCTTACACACATACACATGTATGTATGGAAATTGGAGCATCCGGTAATTGCGACTCTGGGGAATAACCGAGTATTCAATTTTCAGATATTTGAACGTGGATATATACTGCTGGTACAACGACCAAAGCTTCATTGCAATATACAGATATGGAAATAAAATACAAATGAAAAAAAAAAGGAATTTTCAAATACGAGTGTAATTAAATGTTCTATGCTTTTATTTTTTATGTTATGTACGCTGGGAAAGAATTTACATGTATATATATTTGCGTTGAATTGTTTAACATGGATTTATACTCCCTAGCACTTTGTACGGCCTGGAAGCCAACCGCGAGAACGTGAAAAAGACGGTGGGGCGGGAAAAAAAATTATGAAAAGAGTGCAGAGCGCCAGTACTATTGCGTACACTCGTTTAACAGCCGCTGCCGCCCCCATATATACATGAGCAACAAAGAGCTGCCCGAGGACGTCATTACACACACACACAGACCTGCTACACATACGTATATACATCACTTGACGTAACGGTGCAATGCACAATTTCATTAGCACCGGTGAATGGTTCACACCATAGCTTCGGTGGTGCTCCACTACTGAATTATGCGAAGCTGTATCGCACTCATGTGGATATTCTATTTCATGTAAGTATTCGAGAGATCATGTCCATCTGCGTATTCTCCAAATTTTAACTTTGCTCGTGCACCATATTATATTAATATACATCAATTATATCGTGTGAGTGCAGGTGAATTTCTACATTCGTTTCTCGCAGTCTCATCGTGTTGGTAAAAGTTACTGATGAAACAACACATTTTCCATTTTACACAGGACAGCCATCGAATTGATATTGACTTGTCTCAAAATCTTTGGGGCTCAAATTCCAAAATTAGAGGTGGATTATTCATGCTCTATTTCATTGTCAATGTTGTATTCTTTCTCACCAATTATGCAGATCAATTCTTCATTTGGCCATCTTATATTCCATCATACGAGTGACAATTACTACTTACACTCTCGCAAAAATCAACGCAATAGAAATAATACTGTGGAATTGATATAAATTAATAATAAACTTGTGATGCTTAATGTAGAGTGAATATAAATCGAATTACAAATTAAACTTTCCCGTTGTAATCGATGCAAATATTACTCGCACGAGTCTAGTTTTCCGTCTGTCCTTCCGCAACAGTACGAATTATAGTTCTTTTTCTCCTGTATTTTTACGTTCTCACTACTCAATATAGTCAAAGAGCAAAAGCCGAAAAAGCTTATGTATATTCCGGGGAAATTAAAAAATTCCACGTGCGTTTTTATCCATGCGAATACATTCGGAAAAAAAATACCGATAAAATTGAAGTTCCAACGTTTTTCATAAAATTTTTCCATGTCCAATAAACAAATATATTTAAAAACAAATATTTTGTCGATAAAAGATGGAATTTGTATAACACCATTTGTGTTGTATACGCATATAAAACAGAAAAAATACATAACTCGTATTGTATATAAAAGTACATATAGTTGTCGAAGAAGTTTATTGGATATCGTATATACAATTCTAGAGAAAACTTACTGGTAAAGTCACAGACTAGAAAGTTTATCTTGCAAGAAGCCGGTTTATACATACCCACAGTAGTATATGCATACATATTTACATAAACGCAAGAGCATTCTGCTAAAGATGTCAATACATAGAAATATATTCACTTGGAGAGTTGCGATTGAATTGCAGGAGGCAATGCATTTTGTGCACGGTTTAACTAAATAACGATAAGCATATTCACGTATACGAACATCCACATACCTCTCATCAAACATTTTGCTCCGCTTTTGTATATATGATAAGTATAGTTATACGTATATATCAAAAATGTATACATAATGTGATGGTGCTTTAGCAATATTTTACTTTCGAAAGCCCCGTACTGCTTTCACGCTTTGTTGAGCATTAAATATTCAATATGCTCATATGCAGTATCTCTTCCTAACCCAAAACACCGAGCGCCCGCTCCGTACCATCTCCACTATCCAACAAAGGGTGCATACGCGGATTTTCCGCCTTCAATGCGTCTGCATAGCGAGTCTTTCGGTTTCCATCACTTGCTTTCCAAGATCATTGTTCATTTTTATGATAGAGCTTGTTGCAGTACTCTCAAGCCAATCGGATCTATTCATCCAAAATTCACGAGGATATTTCAGTCTGAAAGGTCACTCTTGGCACAACTTTCGAACCTTTCCTACCAATACAATCAAATAACCTCGCATTATTGGAGTTGTTACTTATGTCTTTATATAACAATGACTGTTCGAAAATAGCATCGAACTGAAATTGTGATGATTATCTTGACCCATGTGAGAGCACGAGATTGCGATCTTCATAGCTGAGTGTTCTTATCTCTCGTTGGAAAGATAGATGGAGGAGAATGAAAATCGTCGATGCGATACAGAGTATGCATGTTCGAGAACGGCTTGATGGAGATCAATTCAAAAATTTCTACAAATGCTCCGGCACGATTCTCGGAACGTATGTCACTCAAATTGTGGTTATCAAAATACTCGTGTTTGTTTCCTCAAATTCTCTTCAATTAATTCTATTCTTCCGTCAATTATTTATATCACCCGAATTTTGAATTCATTCGCATTAGAATTTTCCGTTTTCCATTAATTTCCATTTGTGATAAACTTGATAATTGATAGCTTTGCACAGACATTCTCGTGATTTTTCACTGCACTTCTCGCTAACACTCCAACACTCCTATGAACACGATGAGTAATCGAGAAATATCAGAGCACCATAGAAAACGGTTCTTTTGTTATTACGATATCAAATTCACGACCCAGATATGAAACCAATCGTACGGTATCTGAATCATCTGCTTTCTCTTCCGTGATGGACAATCGATTAATGCGCTCGTAAACAATTACACGCAGTTTACGTTCACATGGCTGCGTTACTATTTTCGTTTCATTATTTCCAGCCATGCAAACTTTTTCCACTTTTTGCAATGCAACCATCAGGCAAGTATGTACGAGCGCGTTCCTCTGATACTATTGGCGTAACTCCAACGAATGTATCTCTCCAATGAATGTTTTACTCTTTTTCTCGTGACATGGTCTCAAATTTCGGTTAATTGACATTTTTTCACCTAACTACGAATTATTGTGAAGATTATTCCATTGGTCTACGAAATCGTTGCTGTACATAAAGACAAAATCCATTTGGAGTTTTTCCAAAGTATTCAGAAGTGTAAGACAATGCATCTCATATATTTAGGAGAAAGACGAACAAAGAATCTTGACTTTTTCATTTATTTCTTTTTTTTGCATATGTAAATTTCTCGTGTTTTTGTGGCGATGTTTATGCTGATATATGGAGATATATTCATACCGGGATATAAATATAATTTCTCCAAAGGAAATCATTTTATTAGCTCGAGATTTTTTGTTTTCCGTTGTTTTCGAACAATACCCAACAATTTTCACTTCCGCTAGATTTCATGATATCAAAAAAACATGATCGAATATATATTGAAGTTTGTCATATATTTCAACTACAGCCAACACCATCCAAATTTCAACTGCGAACTAATTCAACGATTTTATTTTCGTTTCGATGTGTGGTGAAAATTAATTTGATTCCCACATAGTAAAAACTCTATAGCTTTGCATGAAAGTTTCAGATGAAATGTTTGCGAATATGTTTTCCTATCAAATGGAATATTCAGTATCATAATTTTGATGACGAGAGTGCGTTTTCATATCAAAAACAAATGAACGATATGAATTTTCCCCACTTGAAGCTGCATGATGATCATACTCTATGTTTATTCTCTAATAATATCCGATTGATGTACGCACGAATTAAATTCAATTTAATGCAGCAATGTTGCAAAATTTTCTACACTATTTGACTGGGTTAGAAATTCATCGATACGAGATGTGATAAAACGTTCAAACACAGATCCTCCCTGCCCCAGTGGTTCCTGTCAGGAACATAACTGTGTCATGTGAGGGCTGATATGAAATCTATCAGTATTGATGAACATCATGGAAAATAGTTTGATTGAATGATTATGAGAATGGAACAATTCCATCACAAGGAATATGTACAAACTAATGGGACGTGGCTGTGGGTACCATCAAGTATGTTCACATAGATTTTCGAGGATCAATTATTCATTATCCAACTGCCGTCGCAGAATAAATGATTCTGAAATTCAATCAAGAGTCCATAATCTTTATGCAATTTAAACATCCATGACAATAAGTCCATTTGAAACCGCCTGTGTTGACAGATTTGCTCACTCAGGTACCGATTCCAAGAATCAATATGCTCCAATCAAATTGATTTTGACGTACACATTGATAGGTGCAGCTTTTTCCAAAACAAAGTTGATTGATTGCACCAAATGAACATTGAAAATATTTCATTTAATTCCCTTTCCCGTTTTCCCACCAACTCAGTTTGTGTTATTAATTCATCGTCCTCCTCACTATATATAGATGTAACGAATAGAAAGTGAAGAACACTCAGCAACACTATACACAGTAGAATTGAAAAGTATATATGAATTTTGCAATTTATTCGTTTGATGCACGTGTGGAACGTTTGATCGTGATATAATCCATGTTGTATCAAGTCATTTATGTTAACTTGGTTATTCCAACCACTGTTTGATGGCCGAATTTAATATAAAGCCCACAATATCGATCTATTTCAAAAGCATTGGATGAATATCAGTGCTTATATACTCATGCGCCAATGATATTTCTACAATGCAGGAAATACAGTCAATCATGAATTCACGTATATAGTTGATTAATAATTTGATCTGTATGAAACGCCCATCCATAACCAACATATTGAATATTGAACATTCATGAATGTAAATGTGTTATAAAAACAATCAGCAAATGAGTATCATGACCTATGGGAGATTGGACCTTCATTCATTAAATTGGATGCATGATGAAATATAGTTGGTAATTGTAGACGCAAATTTCAATATTCAACCATTTCGATGCAAGCAACCTCTTTATTCATTCATTATTTGATCTTTGTTGCTTTTTTTTTATGTCTGGCCTAACAATCAAAATTCAGTTTCTTCGGATGACCGTTGAATAATCAGATGAATATCCAAAGAACGAGCAGAGAAATACAAGCAACTCTCCCGAATGTAGGCGATAGATTGACATAAATGTAACAGACAATAGGGAAAGTTGTGAGAACTTATTCAATCATCAGTTGATATAACACTGTGATGCTGTGATGGTATCGATGCATTCACTCGCTATCTTCCAGCTATTTTCCATGTTTATACGTGACAAACAAAACTTGACAATTCCATTACGATAGTATATCTTCGGAAGATAGTTGTCCTAGCTGAAAGTTTCTAATTGGATTCGTTGCCCTTGGTCGCTTTCGGATGCTCATCATGAACAAGCTAATCAATGCATTCTCTCAAAGAAAAAAAAATAAAAAGACGTCGAAGAGACAAGCAAATCTTTCCCAACAATCACACTGCCATGCAATCCGATTGAGAAGAAGCAAATTATCTCCGATGAATTATAATAGATGTTGGAAAAAATATTACTCAATTTGCTGATTCCATCGGTGGAGTCAAATGTCCTTATGGGAATCCTTCTCGGGGAATGAATCAAATGTTTTGAATCGTATGAGGTATTTGATGAATGAAAATTCACACCGAACCACAGTGAGAACATCAGCCTCATACATACACGATTGGCATAAAGGGGAGCAAAATGCAAACCGTCGGTGTATGATTTCATTGCAATCGATATCCACCAGCAAACCGGAGCCCCTTACTTGCATCCCGCACGTCTGGTCTCTCTGTGGCAAACACTTGAGATATATAGTCATACTCAGCTTTGAGGCAAACCACCCTTTTCTCGTGTTTACCAGATATATGTATGTGTTACACGTATAATCACGTATGTTGAGATCTCGTGTGTGTTAGTCACCACCCTCGCTATACCGCAATTCTTGGCGCCAACCACACCATATATTTCTTTCAAAGCGCTGAGCCACACTTTGGGTCACCCCTTTTGTAGTCCAATCCTACGTGTTCCAACACGTACACACATTTTTTATCTCACTAAATTCTCAACATAACCGACCTGAAAACACTTAAATTATACCTTTGTGACTATAATAACGTAATAATTCACTGGACTTGGGAAAAAGAAATGCAATCGATATAATTATTTTATAAAATTCCGAAAAATTATGTAAAAATCATTTACTCATCAGATCAATGAGATCGTGGTCATGGATGTACATAATTGATCATAATGAAATCTACGGCACCAAGTGGAATAGTGTAGCATCAAATAACTACTTTCAAGAGAACAGTTTTGCGTCCGCGAAATATTGGATTCATTTCGATAACAGATCGGTGAATATTTCGTAAATTTGTCCGAAAATCGCTATCAGAAATCTTCCAGAAAGAGAGAATGGAGATTCGACGGAGCTCATCATTTTATGCACAGGTTTCAGAGAAGATTTATACATAAATCATTAAGATAAGAAAATAACTAGTGCCGTCACTGTGCTTCTAGCATCCACGATTAATTAAATTTTCATTCATTTGAATTATTAATAACACTTTACATTTTTTTCTTCACTATGTGAAAGGCAAATAATATTATGAGTTGTGGATGTGATTTACGAATCCTTAATAGCATCCGCGTCACTCGTTCCGCAAAACAGGTATCCATAATTGACAAGATTGATAATTGTAAAAACGAACTTTATAATCATTTATTTATAATGCACGATTCAAGAATTTGAATGATATAAATGTTCATGTTGGGAATATCCATATAAAATAAGTTATTATTTCCTGCAAATCTATTTCATCCTTTCTTTTCCACAGTAAGGGAGACAAATCGATGTCACACCCCATGCACACAGTGTCACGAGAGGCAGTAGCTCAGATAGATATAGAGGGCACGTGTAAGCGACTCGGTATCCCATTTCTCTCTTTTATCTTGTATTTATATACATATATACATGTGGAATGTTGAACGAATCTAAAGAGGATTACGAGAGAGAATAAAAAGCGTATTTACGATTGAAATCAGATCACTTATGTGAAACAAGAGTAAAGACAGGTGTTGGCTAAATGACGAAGACAAAATAGAAAATCCAGTGAGAAAATTTTGAAAAGTGTCAGAGTTTCATAATATTTCATAATATTATGCATTATGCAAATATTCTGCAATGTGGAAAATGATGTATCCAACATTTCTGTTGTATACAAATTTATTTAAACACTCATCTATAGACGAAGCAATGCACAATTGCGAAATGTATTGTGGGGAATATATATTATTGTGTTGAAAAGTTGTACCGTTGTCATCGTTGATGCTAACGATATGCAGCAGAAAAAAACTTGAAATCAACATTAAATATACGAGGTGGAGATAAACAAGCGCCATTGTATTTCATACGATATTGTTGTCACAAAATATGATATCATCGTGGAGTGTTGGACATAAATCGCATTTATGAAGGCTAGACCATAAGCTTTTAGAGCATAAGAAACTTACATGAACTGCAAACCCAGAATAAATAGTTGAAACATAAATTCATCACGACCGATTCATGTTTATATTCTGTTGAAATTTGGCAAATCTAATTCAGTATACATATTCCACTGTACTTGTGGAAATACAAACGGAAAACTGAAGGCATGAACTCATGCGAAGTCGTATGCACACATTTCCTACAATTCCCAGAGACTTGGTGAACTAATTATAATTATTATTCATTATAATGAATAATGTGTCTGCAATAGTGAATATTTCGCATCAACATTTGACCACCTATGATGAATTACCGTTGAATACTCACCTCACATATTCAACATGCAAATGAGTCAAATACTTGTTACACATAGTTAGATGGGGAGAGATTTCATTTCATCACAAACTCATAAGACTCAATTGTTGTCGTATACAATATGTATCAACATAATGCAGAATTGCAACTCCAATATCTGAACTCATCCTGCGGCTCACGTGCATAATCCTCAGATTAGAAATGGAGAACATGAATCACAATCAGGCACATAAACGTTTTCCTGATACAGAATAACTCAGCACATATCATCACTAAATGGAATCAACGGCATCATGCACTCACGTTGCGCATAAATAATACTTTCTCCCGAAATAATCTGTGACTCGTCACCCCTGTCAAGTATCATAACTTCGATGATTTCAATCCTCCCAAATTTTATGTTTGCAACTGGAGATAATTTTTAATTACGTCACAAACTCTTGCGTTATAATCACTCATTGACGGATTTCTCTCATTGGTGAATGGAAGTAATTGACGTCGAGTTAAGAATGTTCTTCAATTTTATCATAAGCTGTGGTTCATTACACAGAGTACCGGGAAATCCAGCCCAACAATATTGAATACACCGAAACTTACACGTAGCAATATATTTTGTGTCTCACAACACACTGAAGGGCACGACACTCTACTGGGATCAACGCATACTAAATCAACACAATAACATCCACTACGATCCCATACGTCATGCATTATCTCTGCCTATCTCATGGCGATAATAAAACTCCAATTTTCAACATGGAAATTCAAGAGTTTCATATTTGATTATGATGAAAATATTGCTGTGGGAATCACTGATGTGGATCCAGAACACCGTCTATCAACAAGACTAACGAATGAACTTTCGGTGTAGTAGAGAATGATGTCATAGTTTAGAAAAATGAAATAAATGAAATATGCGAAGACAAATTTCATCCCCTGGAACATAAGATAGAATCCCGCTCAACGGAGATTCAATTCGCAACAGTTTTAATCCAACCCAAATTATCACAATGGTTGCATAAAAGTAGCAGATGGTGATTATGATGACAAAATTTGCAGTTTCCGTATTCAAATCTGATGAGATAGATTCGTGAATGAATATGTCGCATTGACCAGTTTAGTGTTCAAAAATGACAATAGTGTTTGACGACACATATGATGTATTCATCAATGTCCATATGACAGGAAAGAATATGATATTTGGGTATCAAACATGATATTTCATAATGTAGAATTATATTCATGTGAAAAATATGAGGGTGCTCACACAATTGCCTGCCAAAATGTGAACTGGCATTCGACAATGCAATATAACGTAACACTCGACCAATGTAGAAAATCATTGGAGCGCAACTGATGCTGCAGTGGATTGAAAATTTCACTTAGATTCCATCGCGAATGGCTATTTCATGTTCACTTATTCATATGTTTCTTTCCTCGGTATGGTCTGGTTTTGTTTCATACACAGCGCTTATATAGATGTCTTTTTCAACACGTAGATTGTGGATAACATCTCCGTATGTGTATAAAGGCGTCATGGAATGAGAACCAAAGCAGAAGCCTCTAGCGCCTGAACAATTTATACTCTCTGAATTTTGTTTCGTAATATTGCTATAAGCGTATCATTTTATTTCGTATGATGATATGTGGCTGATGCATCATATCATGATACTGTTGCGAGTCACCAATTTTCATAATTTCTTCAGCATCAAACAAATTTATGTTGTGGGTAGGGCGTATTCATGAGTAAACAAAACAAAATGTGGTGAAACAATATTTGTGTATACATTTCGGCTTGGGCTTCCCTCAGAGAATTGAATATTTTACCGTCCACCAAGATTGATCTACATGTTGATCCCCAATATATTGCGACTAGTAAGAAATATTACAACAGAAGTTTCATCATATTTATTCATGGTGTGAAGCTCATAGCACTGATTGTTTGTTTGCAACAGTTTCAATTTTTTTTCGGAATACGAAATCCGGCAATCGCCAAGTTTTCTCCGACGTTGTTCAGAACTTACGACTGCAACATCTCGGTCGTCCACTCATTCATCTTCTGAGGCATGTCGATCAAATAACTAACAATCATGAGGGAATACGAACAGATTGGAATTCCCAGACAATCGACAACATCCTGATTCTCAAAAGATAAGAATAGTTTCTAGTTCACTGAACAAATCAGCAGAAATAATATTACTTATGATGAGACTTCGTGAACTAATTATTTCGTAATGAATAGCACGATAAAGTAGGCTGAGTCATGCCCAACAAAGCCGGCGAACGAGTCGAAAAGATGCCGGATATGACTTACGAAGATTTCTATGAAATGAAAATGCGGATACAGAAATAAAGTACTTAGCATTATGCGTAACATGAATGCCGTATATATAAAGCTGCTTATGGGTAGAGATCGTTCCAGACATCTTTGTACGTCGCAATACATTCTAGTCTTTTCTTCAAATTTCACACAATTTGATTCGCCGGTTTATTTCAAACATTCCAAACTAAATTCTTATTTGGGATAGTTTTAAAGGATATTCACGATGTTGAGACAAACATGACTGCAATCGGAGATGTGAGAGTTCTGCACTTAATTGATTGAGTTAAATACACTGATAGAAACAAAGAGCATGATCACATGGATGGCAGTGTTCTGTGACCTGTCGAGATACAAAAGGGTTGTGAGATAGCATTTTCAAATTAAAACGACTTCTATTCTATGTTATGACGATAAATGTGTCTCATCGCATAGTATGATATCAACAACCACATACTACAATAGTTCTGATCTTCAAGCGGTCGCATAGTGTCGAATCATCCGCGCACGCTTTATTTTCGTTCCTAATATCTTTTTTCTCATATACATCTCCAATTCCAGGCAAATTTAGTTTTTTGAACGATAAATTCCCTGACATAACGATAATGTATCGGTACGCTGAGGGAACAAAAGACTCTTAATTAATTAGTGTACTAAATCGCTGCAATATCCCATCGGTCGTTTAGGTGACATGCAACCGTCGCCGTTACAAATTAACACGCGGCCACGTGAAGATCAAGAAGGTGGTCCGCCGATTAATGACAAATCATAATCCATTCAGCTATTCAAGAATATTGACAGTCGACATCCTCCATTCGAGATCGATATAGTCGTAGCTTGCAAGAGGTTTCATCAGTCTACTTCATTGGAGTGCACTCATACTGCTATAGATGTCGTTTTTTCGTCGTTCAGTTACGCTACAACATTTTCGTGAAAACAGATGAATCAAAGTGTGTACTTTTTCTTCATAATATTAAGTCAATAAAAGATTAAAATGAAAATGTCCCCTATTTACAAAATGAAATGAATTTATTGAAGGAAGGAACAGTCTTTCTATAGATGGTATTCCCACGAGGTGGGAATATCTTCCTGCAGAATCTTTAGACTGCAGATGAAATTTTAGGTGTTTGATAACTCACTGGAAGGTCAAACTGCGGCAAACCAATACCAGTTACATCCATGTCAACTTCATTATCCACTTACATCTCAAACATAAAACTAACAACAATTATACCATTTCCATTATCTATGAGATTTCAGAATATGTACGCTATGAAAGTTATCCCGTGTGAGTTGGAAAATATTCGGCGTAGAGCCTATCAGAGTCGAATTTCATTCTTATCGTGATATTAAAATTACACAAATTTTGTTATACAGCAAAGCCCCAATTTTCTTTCGCTCGACACTATTCCTTGAACGTTTCCAACTTTAACTGCAGTCTATTTCTACATGAAAAACGTCTCCCACACTGGACTACCTCATTGTGTGTTGATATTAGTTTGTAGTAAGCCACAATGTGGAATAATATTTCTCATGAAATCAATCATATTCATAAATAGAAAACCTCTTCTTCAATATTCCATAACTTGGTCAAAAATCATTGAACGTGGTTGTCCCACAGTTCAATTTTCTACAAACAGTGATCGCCATCAAACGCATCCTTTAATACACGCCAACTATAATGGAAACAGCGTTGACAAGCGGCCCACTAGAATACACTTTCAGCGATCCCGTTGTGTAAGGTGCATAATTTTGAGGAAAATGAGCTCTTTAACAACCTCCTGCAATGATTCTTGAGCAAGTCATGATGATTTGAGAAAGTGATTTTTCCAATGCATTATGACATTCAAGAGATCGTAAAATTCATTCCTACAAATCCTCAACACTGAGAAAAATTTTGAAGTATCAATATCACACACCTACACTAAAACCGCGCCTTCCACGTACACGGAAAGAAAATTAAAGTAAAAATTACTATGAAAACATTGTAATTTTTAACATGGAATATTGCAACGCTGGACCAGAACGAAAGAATTCGAATT
>JABMBR010005577.1:0-14671 GCA_018881525.1 Meteorus sp. PSUC_FEM 10030008
CGGTATGGTCTAATGGCTAGGATATCTGGCTTTCACCCAGGGGCTCCGGGTTCAATTCCCGGTACCGGAAATTTTTTTTTTTTTTTTTTTTTTCACTTGAATATTCTTCAGTTAATGAAATTTCCAACCCATCTGAACCAAACAACAAAAGAAAATGATTTAATTGAATTTTATGGTTAATTATTTTCTTATAAATCATTAATGATTACAGAAATCGCCATAGAAAAGCGAAGTATTCGTTTTTTTTCATCACATAATGAATTTCGGTATGAAATCATCAGTTTTGATTCGATAAATCCAAAATTGTTTATTTTGTCAACTAAACGATGTACAGTTCATGTAAAATACCTCAACGAAAATGTCGTGCGCGATGAGGAAGAGCTCACAGGCTTTTGCCACGATGATCATCATACGAGAGCAGTGCACGCAACTGAGCAAGTGAAAATATACCAAGAGAGAATGTGAATGATAAAGAAGAGGAAAGGACGGCTTGAATTATATTTATAGCACTCTATAACGTTTAGTTGGTTTTGGAGTGCATATAATGCAGTGCACAAAACACGAAACTTCTCAAACGTGTTGTAACTTGCTCCAGGATAACCAAAACTGTTATTATGATCAATAAAATATGCACACACATTTATGCATGAATACATAAACATTTCGTTGAATTTTCGTTTATATTATCCTCTTGTTTATTGTACTTTTCACTAACAATTGAGTCTTCACTTCAGTCGATGAATTTTATTGCGTTTAACAATGTGAAAATGTCCGAAGAAAATTTCGATTTTATATTTTCCATCAATTTTTTGTTCTATTGTTTTTATTTATTTATGAAGGAGATATTGACAACAATGAATTGTTTACGACTACGAGAGACACATATACGTATAAATATTCGTGTAAATGTATTGAGTAACACATTCGCCAGTTTTCTATTTCAAAGTTCACAACTTTCCCATCCGATGAAAATTAATCTCATTTACAAGAGCAAAATGTAATTAACGATAGTGTTTTATTTTTTGAAGAATAATAGAAATCTCAAAGTGTATACATTAGACATAATCGCACACATATTCACACATGTAAACATATTGATATATACAGTGTGTCTCGAAATGAAACGATTATTCAATCGACAATAAATTCACTATTTTCATTTACGTCCATGAAATAAATATCAACTCCGCATCAATAATTAAAATTCTAGTTCCTGCGATGCACGATCCTCTCACAAACTCAATCCCACCCCACCCAACCAAATCTATCAATAACTCACCGCAATATCAATCCAGCCAATACGAGAAATAAAAAACCACAAACAATCCACCAGTCTCTTCTCGACACATTTTCTCAATTAAATCCCTTCAAAACCACCCCAACCCCCAACTCCAAAATATTTCTCTGCACATTCACAATTACCCAAACAACCCAACCACCTGAAAAAATTCCCCCCCCCCCCCCCCCCGTCAATCCCAACAGTCAATAAAAATAACAACCACCCTGTATATCACAATATTCCCTCACACATAACAATACACAAACACAATGTACACATGTACAGGACAATGGCGAAGCCAATGTCACGCTCGATTTCACTCGTTATACATTTGGTATCTCTGTTACTCCACCATCAGTAAATATATCAGTAAACATAACAGGCACAAACTTGCAGGGTTCTCTACTCTCCCAACCACCCATAAATGTTCACACACACCGTAATTCACGCGCCCACGCATCCTTCTCTTCACACACTCTACACACACACGCACACACACACACACATATATATATATATGGTTAACCAAGTGCAACGAGTCAAGGCACGCGCGCGGTCACGTCGCACTCGATTATATATACCTGAACGCCCTATTATGGCTTCCACTCGTGTACGCGTGTTAAATACATTATATATATAAATTGCATATTATTTCTTACTTTTTTTTCTTCTGTTGGTCTCGTTTCCTTTTTTTTTTTGCATTTTTTTTTACCACCTCTCTTTCAATTGTACGCTCAACCATTCATTTAACCACCTGTCATGTGCTACCACATTCGAATAATAATAGAGGAGAAAAACCGGAACGAAATATAAAATTTGCTTGCGAGTTTTATTTGTGTTATTAAGTGAAAATTGAAGTGTTGCAGTGTGGTTGAATATTTATTTCGGGATTGTTGTTGTTATTATTGATGGTTTTATTATTTTTTTTTGTTGGTCTTTTTATTGTGTGGTGGTGGAGTTTAGAGTGGATTTTTGACCACCTGTCACACATTTCAAACGCAGTTGGGTTTAGAAATTTGAGAGAATGTATAATGCGGGAAATACTATTTATACGAATTAACATTTAACAATTCAGTAACTGTGAGTTTGTTGCGGCTGTTTGATGCACAAATTTTGTGCAACATTTTCATTGCATTTGATAAATTTATTCACAACTATGAGAATTATTTTTTAACGTGGAAAATTTATCAATAAATTTTCTTAATTTTCATCTGACAATAATTCAAGAATTTTTTGTCGTTACAAAATAAAATACAAAACTGACAATTTTCATTGTTTCAATGAAATTACCGCAATTATTATTGTAATGAATAATTATTTATATAAATAAATTGTAAAGCTGAGGAGGAAATGCGAGAAAGGGAGTAAAAGAGACGGAATTGATGTCAAGATAAAGCGGAAGTAGAACATTATGCACACAGATAGACACTAACAAAGCCACACGACGATATTTATAATCGCACGGCTGCATCAGTCGCAAGAGAGCTTTGTCAAAACCTCTCTTCACTCCTCTCACACACTCATAACCAACTTTTAAACACAAATACATCCAACAACACAGCAATGGTGCATTAATAATACGAGCAACAAAGCGAAGAGGAAGAACAAGAGTGAATAAAGATAACGCTTCATTCAAAAAACGAAACAAAACACTGAAACAATAAAAATAAATAAATAAAAAAAACACACACACACACAGACACACAGACACACACACAGAAAATATATTTGTCAGTGAGTTTGAGAGTTACGTCGACAGCAGTGGATTCACACACACTCGATGATCTAAATCCGTCCTAAACTCGTTGCAACTTGTGCTTTTCTTATCCCCCCTCAATCCCCTCTTTTCCTCTCGCCTTTGCTTTTTCTCATTCTCTCGCGATAATCTGTAACGGGCGACTCATTCATGAGAAGCAGAGGACGCAAAAGCAAAATACAAACGTACGAATCGTGTGTTTGAATGTATTTAGGTGTAGAAGTGTTGATGTATAAGAGAAGGTAAGAGAAAGAGAAATGTGTGAGAGATGACGGTGGGGAAATGGGTGAAGAAGGCAAATGGCAACAGTGCAGATAAAATAAATAAAAGAATGTAATAATAAGAGCAATGTGTGCGAGGAGGTTGCAAATACTGAAAGGGGAGAGTTGAGAGACCGCGCGCGCCGGAAATGTTAGCGAGCCAATGTTCATTCACTAAAGGCGCACACGCACAAGAAAATATTTCTCCATTTTTTTTTTTTCTACATTTTCTCTCATTTTTTCCTCTTTCTCCTTCACTTTTCATTGTCATTTTTATTATTGTTGTTCGTTGGTTATGTTGTACGTGAGCGATGGAATTCAACGCCGTGTCAAGTGTGGAAATGTTTTGTGGCATTTGTTGCGTGTTTGAACTTGCACTTTTCAATGCTGCAATGACATCCGCAAATTATTTTGTAAATTAAAGGGAAATTGACATTTGTTTGCAATGAGAGTGAATTATTCACTCCCGTAAATAATTTGTGTCAATTGAATTGTTAACACTATCGGAAAATTTGGTTTGTCGTTTTGTTTTTGTGTAAAATTGTTATCAAATGAAAAAAAAAAAAATGTGAATAAATTGGGTTGATGGATAATGAAATTGATGAACAATTTATTGACAATGGAATAAAATAATTCGAGTAGTTCTCGAATTTTGTTTTGATATTTTTAATGAATGGTGAGGAGAGAAAGAGAGAGAGAGTGAAGTTGGCAAGTTTGCCGGACGCACTGCTGACTCGTTTCACTTCGGATATGCATCGTAGCACAAATGTTCTCGTTGACGACGTGACACTGTGTGTTTGTGTGAGTGTTCATATGCATCTGTATACTCATGTGACATTTCTAAAAGAGAAAAGAGAAATATGTCGTGTTTTTTTTTCTTCATTCTCGTTTTTTTTATTCTCTTCGCGCTCTCTTTTCGCTTTTTTTTTTCATTCTTTGTCACCGTGTGTGGATACATGATGAGATGTGATATGCTGTGCTTCAATACTCTTTCATATCTATTTGTTTTTTATTGACAGAAAAATGTCACGTCCTTCGCGTATGAACGTGAAAAAAAAATTGTTTTCTTCATTCATCTGCATTTTTCTCTCTCATTTTTTTTTTTTTTTTTTTTCATTATTCTTCTCTATTTTTCATGGAAAATTGTATGAATAAATATTTTATCAGACATGTTGATTTATGAGATTGACAATACGTTGTAATACGTGAAGTAATCGGCATAAATAAATTTTTCATGCGAGAAATATTTTTTTTCCGCTACCAATTTTGTCGTCTTGTTCATTTTCATTCTTCTTTGTCATTGTTTATGTGTCATTAAACACAAAATAATTCATGTTTAAATGAAATGTACAGGTTGATTGAGTCATAAAGAGTCACGTCAGTGATTTATAATGTTTGTAAAGAAGAAAAAAGAAAAAGAAACAAATAAGGAATGAAAAAAGAGAGAAGGAAATGTTGGAGATTTAATTGGACGATGTTTGTTTCGTTTTCTTTTTTTTTTTTTTTTCGCAATCGTCTCACCTCTCGCTCGATCATCATCACAACATTCATAAAATCGTGGATGGAATTAATTCCACTGGTTTGTCGCAATATCACTGAGAGAAGAAAATAAACATGAAAAACGAGAATTTCCTCGCTGATATTCCCGCACAGTCGTGTTGTTATTTCAATTAAAATTGTCGCAATGAAAAAAAAATGTGACAATGATACAAAAAAAAAAAATTCCTGCAACTCACAATTGACAATTGAATTTATAAAATAAATTCAAATGCGACATTAAAGTCAAACGATCAATCAGGAATGGATAATTGAAAATAATTTTTCGTTTTGCTATGTTAAAATATAAAAAAACTTTGCCAACCGGGATATCAATCAATAAAAAAGGGATGAAAGATAAAATGGAGTGGGGGGGGGGATATTTCGTATAAAAACGAATGAAAAAATAAAAGAAAAATGTGCAAGTGAAATAGAAGAATAAATAGATTGCAAAGGCAGATGTCGATACAACGGTAAGGTAAAAGCGAAAAAGGGGTTTGCGGGGTGGATGCATTGCATCTGTGAACTATATAAGCACAAGTCTATACACGTTTGCGGGACGTTGCAAGGGCAAAGGGACACATGAGCGCGCATAGAAGAGAAAGAGCAAAATAGCGAGGGAGACAAAGATAAAGAGTTCACAGAGACAGAACGACGAGTTTGCGGAAGAGACATGAAAGGGATGCGCGCACCGACGCCATTCTCCTACCCCTCCTCGCCTTTTCTCGTCTTGCGTTTTCGCTTTTATATCTCTCTGTGTCCATATATATATATATGAAGAGAGAGAGAGAGACAAATGAGAGTCAGGGAAGCAACCGGACGAATAGCAAGGCGTTTTGCTATATACATTTCATCATTTGTGTGTTAGTTCGACAGTGCTGCACGACTAAATAAAAACAAAATCAAATAATAATATTGAAGGGAAAAAAAAGGAATTAAAATATAGAAGATGAGTAAGGGAAAATTGCTTCGTGCATTTGTGACTTTTGTATAAAGCAGAGGAATTTTTTATTTTTTTAATGTCGTCTTGGATTTTTATTTTATTGGGTTGGGGCAGCAATACACCCTATTGATGATTAAGAAACGTAAAATTGAACAGGTTGATGATTTTATTGATAATCGTAACAAGAAATGGATTTGTTGCAGCATGAAATTGTGAAATTTCAAAGTTTTTGCCTTCAGAAAAATTTTTTTAATTTTCTTTCTCGCTTGACAACTTTGTTTTATTGTTATTAATATCGAAAATTAGTTCATGGAGTTGTTAATTCAAGGGAGGGAAAATTTTTGTTGTCACTATCGCGAATTTTTTGGCTGATTGGAATTGTTGGAAGTTTTGGGGTGATGACAATGCGATGCCTTTTTTGCGCAGGTAAACGCCCTTTGTTTTATATCAGTGTGTAAGTGTGTGTTTGTGTGTGGAGTGAGAGGGTGTGGGCGTACGAAAACCGGCGCGATAACAATGAGCATTGTGATTTGTGCGGGTGGGTGAATGAAAGCGCCTTATTGGTCGACTCGACAGCATCCGAAACCTCCCACCCTCGATGTTCCCATTGGATTCGCTCAAACTTCAGCTATATATATTTATATAACACAGGGGGTTGAATTCTCCACTGCTGCATCGTCTCTTTGAATAGTTGTGAAATTATTTTTATCAAGATAAATTGTGAATTTTATTATAAAGAAAATTTTACAACAATTTCGATTGTAAAATTATTTCCAATGAGAAATTTCATTTTTTTATTATTCATTGGGGATGTGGAATTGCTAATTCATCAATCATTTCTTGTATTTACAAGGGTGGAGGATGTTTTCATTATTTTTTTTTTTTTTCTAGTGATTTGAGATTGTCAAATGTTGAGGAATTTTTTGTTTCAAATTTTATTTTTATTTTCATTTCTGCAGTTTGGAGTTGTCGAAAGTGAATTGAATAGAAAACAATTCTGATTGTTGCAGAGATAACAGCGAAATCAAACAAAATTTTCATTGAACTATCCAAATGTCAATTTTATTGATGAGATTGAATGTGAATAAATTATAAACGTGGACGTGATAAATTTGAGAGAATATTTCAATCAATGATGAATTCATTTGTGAATTTGTATGAACAAAATGGTACAAAATAAAAAAATAAAACAAATTGTTTAATTATTGAAATTGCACGAAACATTGAAAAGATTGAAATAATACACTGCGACATTATTTATAATTCCAATGTAGATAGAATAGAATGTGACGAGAAACAGCAACTCTGTATTTTAGTTGTGACAAAGTAGGAAAAAAAGAGAAAAATTCCGAGTAGGGGGGTTGATGGGTGGGAGATTATTCTGTGCAGAGGAATATAAAGCACAGCGTGGGTGTATGAGAAAAGAAGGCGGGGAAAGTCGGTGTGACGGAGAAGGGCGTGGCCACGTAACCAAGAGGAGAGAACATCTAGTGATATTGTGCATGGTTGTGCGCGCGCTCATATACAAAGAACAAAGACAAACAGTGAGAGAGAATAGACACGAAGCGATGAAGACATTGGACAAATGTGAGCGAGTGAATAAGCAATAACGTTTGCCGCGCATTGAAAACACACTCGATATATAAATCCCAATGTTGAAAATGTATCACGAATAGTGGGAGAAATGTCGTATTGAGAGGGGAGTGGCGCGCGCGCGCGCGATACATAACTGTTCAAGTGAGACAGACAAGTTGAAACGCGTTACGGTTGCATTGGCAGTGGGGGAAATACGGCGAGCGGTTGTGTTACGGCGCCTATTCGAATACGTCGGCGACAAGCCAGCGCCCGCGCCGAAACTCTCGTCTCGTTTTCGTGTTTGCCGGAACTCTCACCAGTCAGTCGTAGCCGACGCAACCGACGCGCTCATTTTATTCTCTATTGTGACACACATTTATTTCGCAATATCAATTATAAAACAAACAATTTTTTAAACTATTACGTAAATATATATAGGTATATAAACAGTTGATTGTGTGTGTACTGATATGTAGATATCAAAATTGAAAGAATAAATCATCGCGATGTATTGAGACGTAATTAAATAAAATTTGGACAAATATAAAAATATTGAGAAAAAGGAAAAGGAGAATTTTTTTGTTTATGTGAACTGGCTTACAGGGGGGTTGTTCAGTGCAATCGTGTGGGGTTAGACAAAAGATTTGGAGTTGTTGGTGTGTTGGTTTTTATTTTCACTTGGGGTTTGTTGATGACAGTGAATGTTTGTTGCGGATATTTTGATGAGGTTAATTAATTGAGAGGTGGGGGGATTGAGGGATGATGATGTGAGAGGGTTAAACGGTAGATAGAGCAGGGTTTTTATGGATAATTGTTGATTATTTGATGAAGTGAACTGTGTGAGGTGTCGTGAGTGAATTTTTTGTTTGGAGATAAGAATTGGATTTTTTTTTTTTTTTTTTTTTTTTTGGGAAATTGATGAGGAAATTTTAGTCGGTTGTTGATGAAATTTTATTATTGGTGAGGAGCAGGATGATATGAGCACGTTATTCAGGTGAGTGAGGAATAATTGTTGGAAAAATTATTTGAGGAAATTGGAAGGGATGGGAATTATGATGAACTGCAGTTGTGAATTGAATTCAGTTGTTGATCACTGTCGAGATTTGTTTTCTTCATTTTTTAATTGTTTACTAATCAATTAGTTTGTTCAAATAATTATGAGAAATAATTGCAAAAATAATTGTCAAAAAATTCGACTGGGAAGGGATGACCACTCGATTTTCGCCTGTAACATTTCAAACTTTGTCAGAAAATTTTTCGTTCCACCAAATGGTTATTTGGAATTATTGACAATTTAATTATTAAATAATTGACAATGGCTCGAATAATAAAAAAAAAAAGTTCACAGGCATTTCATTGAAATTCCCATCCACCCCAAAAAATAATTCCCCAATCATTCGATTGTCAACTAAACAAAAAATCGATCGTTCTATTTCACAATTTCGAATACAATTCGAACTAAAACTCAAACAAACCAGGAGAAAGTGGATGAATATAAAATAAAAGCGAAAATGCAGCAGAAAAAAATCTCAGATTGACAGAGATTAAAGACAAAATGTTGAAAATGTGCAATGAGGGGTAGTGACGTAATAAAAATGATAATTACACGGAGTCATGCGTGGTGTAATGACTCTTGGCCACGCATGTATTATGTGTACGTGTATGTATAAAGATATAAATGAGCGTGCGTGTATGGACTGAGATTGAACGAGGGCGAGAGAGCAAGAATTGAAAAGGGAGCGGGGAAAAAAAAAGGAGAAAAAGAAAGAGGGAGCATGCAATGCATTTGACCCAGTGACCCTTCTATTCACACACTCGTCTCTATATTTTTACTTTACTATTGTACGTTTGATAGTATTAGTGACGTATAAACCCTACATGCGACCCTCACACGACTCCCCATCTATGAAAGTATGTACAACATCATGTGTGTGTGTGTGTGTGTGCGTGTGTGTGTGTTTGAATTATGTATAAATGTGTTTTGTAGGAAATGAGATCGTGTTACGTTTGACATCTTTACTTAAATTCTATTGTTGTCGCATTTTTTTTTCTACCCTCCTTCTTTACAGGTTTTATTCTCGTATTTTTATCGTACGGTTCATTGGAACGAAACAGGTTCAGACACATGGGATTTATTAAATTCCAATTGGATTTTTTTGGGACAGCAGGAATTTTTTATTGACATTGTTTGTAGTTTTTATTTTTTATTGTTGCTAATTTCCCGCCAAATGGTGGGGAATGATAAGGGAAATTGTAACGATAGGGGGATTCGGACGAATTTATGGTGGAAAATGATTTTTTTTTTTTTTTTTTTTTTTTTCATTTATTTGTCTAATGATGAAGTTGTTGGATAGGTTGAAATGTTTTTGAATGTGGTAAAAATATTCAGACATGAAAAATTCATTTGGTTAATCCAAATTTATATCAAAGTGATTTTTCATTTCGTCTCTTGTCTATTTTATTTTTTTTTATTATTAGCAACTGAGACAATTGGTATTCGGATTAGTTTGTAATTTTTTCTCGCAACTGTTGAGAACGCAGTGTGTTACAAAAGTCAAAGTCTCTCGTAGTTATATATACAGAAAAGTGTGAGAGAGAGAATTGATTGAGATGAGGTGTGAGTTGAAGTGAGAGAGGAAGTGAGAGATGATTTTAAAATAGTCCGGGAGCATCGTAAAAAAGAATAATGACGAAGAAACAGAGAGAGGGTTTATATAGATAGACGTGTCTGTTGTTCTTTCGACGTCTATTATATGCGGATTCAAAAATAAAAATTGAAAATGAAAAGAAATTATTTTTCAACGTCTCTTGTGATAGACCAAATTATTTTCGTCTTTATTTTATTCATTTTATTCTTCTATTCAACAATTTTCAACACATTAAAGATTTTTCTCTCTAATTTATTCATAAACATCCCGTTTTAATATTAATGAAGTGAAAAATTGAAAAATGAAATTTTTCCTGATGTTTGGAAATTAAATTTTGATGTCGTGGTGGGAATGTTGAGTGGTGATGAATTTTAATGGAGAAAAATCAATGGACAAATAAATTGTTGAATATGGCGGACAATTTTGAAAGCGTCTTCCACGAAATTTTTGGATAATTACTCTTTGTCCTCGCGCTAAAGCAAAAGAGCCGTGGACCGCGTGGATGAGTAATCGCAGCAGTAAAACTGTTCGGCAGTCACCATATGTGACAACTGGTTCACCAAACGTGTAAGCGAGATGGGAAATGAGTGAAGATACAGAAAGATGGGGATAAATGAAAGGAAGAGAAAATAAAAGCGAATGAGAGAATGTAGTGGAAGGAAGAAATTTATGTCAATTTTCATTGTCGGATTTAAAATATTGCGAAGGAGCAATTGTTCAGTTATATTTTCAATTTCGTTATTATCTTCAAATGTTTCTCTGTATTTGTGTGTAAACCAGCCGTCGGTGATGATTTTACTACTCCGTGAATGAAAATGAAGATTTTTCAACAATTTTTATCGAATTTTTAACTAGGGATGAGTAAGAAAAAGCAAATTTTTGCAGCTTTTCTGATAATTCAGTCGATTAAAAAATACGACGGGCGAATATTTAATCAAAAAAATGAAAAATTAAACAATAAAAATCAACAACAAATAAATTTATTGATTTTCAAAATTTTTTTATTTATTCCTGTCGATTTCAAATCCGTTCGATTGTTTAAATCCAAAATGAAAATAGAAATTGAGGTGAATAAGATTACGAATTGATTTTAATTGTTTATTGTTGTTAATTATCGATGAAAATCGATTGAAAATTGTCATTGAACATTTGAATAAATGTAAAACGTTAAAAAAGATTGAATGAATGTGAATGAAATGAAGTAAACGAAAAGATATGAAAGAGATAAACTCGTTTGCGTTCTATCTGTCTTCTCGGTGCTCTGGCAAAACACAGAAGATACAGAGAACGGAGCAGCAGTCAGAGATTATTCTTCCAAGTGCCCATAACTAAAAACCCATAGGCCAGGCCCAACGCATTAGCTTTACAACGCTTTTGTTCTTGATGTATGGAGGGCAGTTAGACAAGCCACACTCTTCCTCTTTCTCTGCTTAACTCTCATCCGCTTTACTCCTCTCATTCTCTACACGCACACACAACACAAGAGAAGAAGAAGAAGAGGAGAAAAAAAAATAACAGAGACGAAAACAACATCTCATCTGCCTTTCACACAACACACCAACACACATTTGAACAGACAAATAATTTTATGAATAAATATAACGCACAAAACTCAACTGCTCATTCTTTCATTTTTACTTTTTTTTTCTTCTTCTTCTTCTTCTGTGATTTTATTTTTTCTATTCTATTAGTTGAACGCACGTGGGTGCTGTTGGTTGTTGAGTGGGGAGGGGAGTAAAACGTGTTCTATCGTGTTTGAACCCGTTGCCAATGCTCGCGTAGACTTGAAGAAATTTTTTTTATGTGACGATGGTGGTTGATGTAGTTGAAAATTCACGGATGTGTATACATGCACACACGTGGCGGCAACGGGGTCGACAGTGTAGGCGGGTGGTAAAAGAGACGGAGGGGAATAACATTCGTTAAGGGGAGAAAA
This sequence comes from Meteorus sp. PSUC_FEM 10030008, assembly GCA_018881525.1. Taxonomy (NCBI): domain Eukaryota; kingdom Metazoa; phylum Arthropoda; class Insecta; order Hymenoptera; family Braconidae; genus Meteorus; species Meteorus sp. PSUC_FEM 10030008. Next base: position 11,934 of record JABMBR010005577.1, read on the forward strand.
GGGGGAACGATGCGACGGGTAACACTAACGCGTTCCAGATGCCGCTCGCTTTGTTCTCTCATTTCACTTCTTGGAATGTCCAACTTGGATTCTTTTCTTTTTGTTTCTCTAGTCTACGGTGTATTGTTATTTAAATAAACAATTTCGGGGGAGGGGGGAATGGAATGACGTGGTGGAATTTTGAGGGAATGGAAGTGGAATTGTTTTTGTTAATTCTTGAATGTTGGACGAGGAAAAAATTGGAGTTTTGGTTGGGATTTTTCTGGGGTGGTTTTTTGGTTGTGGGGGGTTATTGAGGGTTGAAATGATCCGTCTGGGGTTTGAATTTATTTTTTTTTCTCGTTCGTATTTCGATTTTGTGATGAGATTTTCGCTGGATAACATGTGGACACCTCATGTGAGTGTCAATTTTTATGTTTTTCTATGGGGGAAATTTTATTGTGGATGATATTTCATTATGGAAGTTACTCTGTTGCATTGTTTAGTCAAATAATCAATTTCTGTTATTTATCGTGGAGATTTTTATTATTCCACGATGATATTCTCTCACTGAGTTCCACACAATCGAATTTATCCATCAAATAATTCTCATTACGATTTTAATTTATTGTTTACCACTCAATAAAAAATTTATTTTGCACTTCTGCATCATTACAAAATCGCAATCGTCACAATTTATAAGACAGGAAGATACTGACGATTTTTTTCCACAATTAGTTAACGACCAAAAATTATTTTCCATGTTGCAATTGATGATTTTTCAACTGTAGAACAATTCTAAACAATTTCAATTCTTCTTTCTCATATATTTCATCTGATATATTTTTTTTTCCAGCAATTTGACACTAAACACATGGCCCCACTTCTTCTTAAAGCTCACACTCGACCAGAAGGCCCCTCTCTCCATCTCTCTTTTCCTTTTAAACTCCCACCAATTCTCTCTCTTCGTTTCTCACTCTTCTAATCATTCTTTCAATATATCAAACCACGCTTTACTTCACTTCTTTGTTGAGATTGTGCTGAGACCGCAAGAAAAAAAATTTTTCTTCGGCATTTGTCAGTGTCTTATATAGAAATTTGATGAAGGGAGACCACGTGATTTGGTGGAGAAACGATGAAGTCGTTGGTGGTTACAACAGTTGTAATGGTGAGAAGTCGAGAGAAAAAATATTTTTCATCATTTTTCGTTTCTCTTTATTTTTTATCCAATGAGATTTATTGAAGTTGGTCACGATTTTGCATCCAATTCTTCATCGTTATTAATAATAAATAAATGTACAGATATTTTTATTATTATTTATTCACATTTGTTATGGTTTATTGTAGTTTTATTATGCTCAATAATTTATTTACAACAGTTTGATTTCACGCAGTGTTGAATTAATCTTTGACAATCGGTTTTGTATATGAATTGATATTAATCGATTTGCTCGTTAGGGTGGTTTTTTTTTTCTACCTTTTTATTTCTCTGACTTCTTGAATGATCGAGAGAGATGGGGGATGGAGGTTTTATGCACACGCATGTCCATTTCGTTTTGCAAACAGAACCGTAGGTGGTAAAAGTGTATTTGTCATTGTGAAAAAAATTATTTCAAATTGATTGTTTAAATAAATTTGCTACGATGATTGAGAAAAAGGAATTTTTTCAAGACACTTTTGGATTGTTGTAAAGTTGAATTTTGTGTAAGTGGATGATGAGAATGTCGGAAGTTTACATAAATAAATGACAATAGTCTGCAGAATTGTCAATGTTGGGTGTGGTTGATGCTTCATAAATAAACAAGAGCGCACGGGCATCAAAAGAACTGTGGGAAAGAGATGAGAAATTTTTGCCCGGGTATATTTCCATTATGTAGAGCATATTCCGCTGCTTCTATGAAGAATACTAACGATATGGCTCCTTTTTTCTCTTCTTCTTTTAAATATTTTTTCATAGAAGACTTTTTACAAAAAAAAAACGTTCAAACGATAATGATAAACCAATTAACAAATTTTCATCACAATCGACGATTTTCTTCAATAAAAATTCTCAAAGATGGAATAAAATTTTTTTTTTTTACAATCTGGACGTTAAATTGTGTAATATCAACAATAATTAACAACAATTGAACTGTCCAGCTTGTAAAATGGAAAATATTAATTGAAAAAAATTGAATTTTTATTCGATTTTTTTGAAATTTTAGTTCTTGTGAGTTTTTAAAAGCTCGAATGACGGAAGTCACGCGGCGCTTCAGTTTCAATGTTGTATTATTTTGTTTTTTCTATAGTTTCTATCCGTGACAGGCGGTGTTTGGTTGATTTGTCTGTGTGTATGAGTGTACCACCACCACCACCACCACCACCACCACCATACATTTCTATCCAACTTTACATACTGAAAAACTGTATAATCGTTAGAGGGGAAGACTCACGCGTTTCTCCAAGCAACGTTTTGTGATACTTGAGTCCAAACAGATGCCACTGTGACTTCCTCTTGAAAGCAAAAACACCAGAGGCTGAAAAAAAAAAATTAAAATGAAACTCGACGAGCACAAGAACACAAAATCACATTAAAAATACTCCGGTCATTGTTACAATTATTAAACAAAATTTGTATTCGACAATTTTCTTCAAAGGAATAAACAAAAATGTTGGATAGTCAGTTAAAAAATATTTGTTTTTATCCATTAAATATATTGAATTAAATGACAATAAATTGTCTTATCATCATGACAATTTGTTATTTATTATTTAAATAA
>JABMBR010005578.1:0-14666 GCA_018881525.1 Meteorus sp. PSUC_FEM 10030008
TTTATTAATTATTGATAATTGATAAAATGAACTATTTTTTAGTCGCGATGTGTTTCATTTTTTTTGTGAAGAAGTGTTCTGCGTACGGCAATAATTGTATGAATGTATTTGTAATATACCAGATAAATTAAAAATAACAGTAGATGATACCTCTAAATTATTCTGGGATAACCTACATAAAATTCATTGAATATGTTCAACGATAAAAATGTGCTTTATTTTTATAACAAAGCGAAAAAAGCGTCACATCGAAATCAATAGAAAGTGTTTCAGAATATTTTGAACATTATGAATTATAACATTGTTATAATAAATGCTACAACGCAGAGAAAAATTTATCTGTTTCTTCCTCTTACCCGTTCCCAATGAGCTGAACCAGTGAAGTTCGTAGTGTAAAAATTATAATTTGATCGTGATCAATATGGTTTTGTGGATTTTGGTTTCGTGGATTTGACGAGTGTTAATGTGCACATATATGTACGTACATATGCATAGGCACAGGACATCTAAAGGTTATTTGCCATTCTTAAGGAGTCTATTAAGTAACTTATGATTCAACATGTTACTTCTTGGCAACTTGGCTATCAACATATTCAAGATAACTGTGTCCAACTTTGATGACAGCCAGTCCAGTGCCCACACCCACTATAGTGCAAACTGTTGCGTTTGGTGGAACAATTGATCTTATCACTGCCCATGCCAATACCGAACCAAAGTTCAGAAGCAGTGCACCAGCAACACTGAAAAAAATAGATAGTCAATTCATGGAAAATTGGAGTGGGACAGAGATTATGTGAATCAGTGTTCTCATGCAATCAATTCACTGAAATATTTTACCTATATCCAAATCTACAAGCGTTGGGAGCTGCTCTCATATGTTCTCTAGTATAAATGTATGATCCGGTGCCGATCAATGATGTTGCCAATAAGTAGTTGGTGATATCAGTTTTTGGAAAAATGCTGAAATGCAGAGAAACATATTCATTGGGCAATTTGTATAATGTGATATGAAAATTGCACTCTTACATAACGTTATGCATGTACATTCCTCTGATGATATGATCTGAAGAAATCACGTGTTGAAAATGATTTGGATAGAAAAATTATAGGTTATCTATCATCATTGTTTAAAATTACCTGCTCATCAAGTTTGGATTCATAATATTCACAGATAGACCCGTATAAGCGCCTATTCCAATAGCAGGAGCATAGAATTTCGCCATACTACACTTGGTGATCGGACGGAGACCGAGTTTATCAAGCGGTGAGCCGGCAGGCGAATCTCCAGAATCAGCCATTGTTCTACTTTTAACTATGAAACTTTTTTTTGTCAACGTGATCTATCTGTGCCTCTTTCGCAACGATTATCTTGTGTCCTCTTTATTTTTACCTCAACACAGTGTGTTTGTATAATTATTCTCAAACACGAGAACTAATTCCACAGCTTTACAAAATGTTCCGTCGATCCTGTGAGTTATCGCTAGAAAATATGCAAGGCGAAACTGACGAAATTTATGATTATCAATTGCAACGGCGGGCAAATATGAAATAGGGATACGTTCGCTACGTAAATACGATGGAATGGTTCCAGTTTGAAATATTGAAGTTATTTACGTTTCGTCTCCACTCATAACCTCTGTTTAGTATTATGAACAGTATGAAGAATATTAAATTGACCAGTTTCATGTCATCATGTGGAAATATATTTCGTATTTTCCGATTTTTTAGAGTCTCTCCATCAAAAATTTCAGATTATGAACAAAAGGGCGCGTTTGAGGATACATAATCTTGACAACCAATCAGGAATGAGTATTCGGGCTCCAGTGATGTCAAGAATGTACACATAACCATAATTACGGTCTTCATGTATATGTATCTATATTTAAGCTGTGTGTTGAGAGATGGCTACTAATAAAGTCCAAAATAATCTGAAAAGGAAATTAACAGATCTTAGCAGTGATTCAGAAGATGATACTGAAAGTGAGTATTGTCCGGAATTTATAATCGATAAAGATTTCACATGGAATTATCTTGGGGAGAAGACGATGATGCAAAGTTTGAGGTTATGTTCCCTCCCTGTTGGTTGTTGTTTATAACAAGTGTTTATAGAAATATTTTTTCATCATCATTATAGGCAATGGTGGATTGAGGAGTAAAAAAAGTGAACCACGACTGTGTCCGTACTTGGACACCATCAATCGCCAATTCCTGGACTTTGATTTTGAAAAATTGTGTTCAATATCATTATCAAGAATCAATGTTTATGCGTGTTTGGTATGTGGCAGATACTTCCAGGGAAGAGGGACGAATACTCATGCTTATACGCATAGTGTTGCTGAGAGTCACCATGTATTTTTAAATTTACATACGTTGAAGTTCTATTGTCTACCTGACAATTATGAGATAGTTGGTGAGTATCCTAAGTACGTTTCTCAGGAAAAGTTAGATTCTTGTCATGTGTATATCCATTGTTTTTTACAGATTCATCTTTGGATGATATTAAATATGTACTCAATCCGACGTTCGGCAAAGAACAAATTGGTCATCTGGACACCAGTGATAAACAATCAAGAGCCATTGATGGTTCAATGTATTCACCAGGAATTGTTGGAATGAACAACATTAAGGCTAATGATTATTGTAATGTAATTTTGCAGGTAATACATACGATGAATTATATATGAGTGGGAGAATGTTTTCAACATGATATTGGCATAATTATAAATGTTTTAGGGATTGTCACATGTGACACCACTGCGCGACTTTTTCTTGAGGGAAGCAAATTATTCGAGTGTGAAAAGACCTCCAGGTGATTCTTCTTACCTTCTAGTGCAAAGATTTGGCGAATTGATGAGAAAATTATGGAATCCAAGAAATTTCAAAGCTCATGTCAGTCCTCATGAAATGTTGCAAGCTGTAGTTTTATGGAGTAAAAAACGATTTCAGTTCACAGAGCAAGGTAGTGATATGCCACACCATGAGACTATCTGCAATTTATATTTATTCACGAAAATATTCATTGAGTGAATTCAAATTGCAGGAGACCCCGTTGATTTTCTGTCGTGGTTTCTTAATGCTCTTCACCTTGCCCTAAATGGAAGTAAGAAACGTAATTCGAGTATTATATATAAAACTTTCCTGGGACATATGAGGATCTACACACGAAAAATTCCACCGCTTGAATTGGAGGAGAGCCAACGCAGTGAATTATTGAATACTGTAGAATATGGTGAAACTGTTACAGAAAGTCCATTTCTGTATTTGACTTGTGATTTGCCACCACCACCTCTATTCAAAGATCAATTCACAGAGAATATTATCCCACAGGTAAGGTCAATGAATACATCGTGAAGAGAAATAATACGAGGAATGAAGCTACAACGAGTATGAGAGGCAAAATGTTGAGCAAACTAAATATTTTTATTGGTTCCCTAGGTCAATCTCTACACACTGTTGAATAAATTCAATGCCGTCACGGAGAAAGAGTACAAAACTTATAAAGAGAATTTTATGAAGAGATTTGAAATCACTGAACTTCCGCCGTATCTTATTTTGTATATAAAGGTAAATAATTTGAGTAAAATCTGAAGCTTCATGATCATAATTGTAACTAATTATGTAAACAAATCTTTTGAATTTTGCAGAGATTCACAAAGAATACATTTTTCGTCGAGAAAAATCCAACGATTGTCAATTTTCCTGTCAAGTGAGTCGTCACACTCTGTAATTTTTGTTAAAAATTGTTCCATAAGTCCAGCAATCTTAATACATACATTTCAGAAACGTTGATTTCGGCGATATACTTACTCCAGAAGTCAAAGCTGCACACCCATACACCACCTATGATTTAGTCGCAAATATCGTCCATGATGGTGAGCCAGGACAAGGAACGTACAGGGTGCACATCCTACACAGGGCGACTGGGCAATGGTATGAATTACAAGATTTACATGTGACACCGATTTTACCACAGATGATAACATTGACTGAAGCGTACATACAAGTAAGAACATTCGCATTTCTGTGAACAACCAATCGATCACTTCCCTCAGTAACAAGCCTTCATCTCTGAACTATCTTTACAGATTTATGAACTGAGGAAAAGCGAACCGACAGAAAATGGCAATAGTAAAACCAAATGAGTTGAATGTGATGTAATACAAAGAGAAGGAATTTGTACATTGTAATAAATGATTACATTTTGTATGTATACAGTTCCTATTCTTATTTCCATCTGTGATAGACAATGTTGGCCGAATGACAACTGTCTCTCCCTGTTCATATCACGCTCATCAATATTATACAATCTGAAATGGATTAACTTCTGCATTCTGGGGTCAGTGGAACATCACCGAGGACCAAATACCCATTTACATAATTCAATATTTCAAGAAATACTCGATGTGGACAATTAATTCTCGAATGAATATGTGAATGATGGACGATTGAGAATGACTGCGTATATATAATTTATTTTAATGGAAAAAGTCTACATTCGAAATTTGTAGGTCACTACGAACCGGGACCTGAAATGAAGTATGGAAAATAAGCCACAAATTCAGTTGAATTAAGTGAATATTAGATTATAGGACAAGCCAACTGGATATGTGGATTCCTTCTGGAAGAAGTGCATGTGTGCTCGAAATCATTGAAATTGCGAACATATTTTATCATCCAGGAACTAATACTCGCAATACTATTTGGCGGGAAAATAATTGTTTCGAATACATTTACTGTAATGACAAAGATACACGTCGGCGGCGTTAATATCGTTGTCCACACGCGTGTTGCATACTCATGATACAGGATCTGCGCAGAATGCCGGCGTGCTGTTATTGGTAGGGAGTCAAAGTGAAAAAAGTGGGAGGAAAGCGTCGCGCCAAACGAGTCTCGATAGACGGGGTAACGGCAGCCGGCCACGCGAAGCTGTTTCGAGCACTTTTGCTTTACAAATATATATATGTGCGTGCGCGTTCTTACTATTTTCCCTCAAACACGTTGTGTAAATGATCGATATATTGCAAGTTATTAAATTTTCTTCCGCGTTTGTAATTTCATTTGATATTCCTTTCATCTTTCCCTCCAAAATTTTACTGCAAATTCTAATTATTTATATTTGAATTCCGAACACAGCATATTTCGTATATGTCGTGCCGCGAGTGAGTTTGTGAAATATTTTTGTGTATACCTGTCTATATATACTAGTGATCATATCTTATGTTGGATTTACGCGAAATAGAGAATGATTTTTGTTTCCTCAATTCTCTCATCATCCATGTGAGTACATTTTTCCACATTCATCAACACTTCTTCCGATACATATTCAGTAATAAAATCTATCATCGATGTAACAATTCTGCGAATAATTTCGGAACACACACACACATGAATTTCCAGTGAATTTTCTTTCTGCACTTTTTACGGTTCTCGGAAAAAAAACAAAAACTGTGAAGACAGTGGAACAGCGCACTTCAGGTCGCTTGCACTTGTCTTCATTTCCTATGATAATCGGTAGGTTTGGAATTCGTGGAAATAATCCGAAACAAATGAGGACTAATTGAGGAACAACGAATATCTATTGTTATGTACTTTCATTTGTATACATTTAACAGTAATGTAATCGTGAATCATTCCAAGTAAAAATGCATAAACACTTTTACATTTAGTCTAGGAAAATGAATAGGTGGAAATGTAGTTTCCTCTATTTTTTATATCATGAGTAAAATTTCTACGGACCGTGCGAAATCATTACTCGATTAATCTTCTTTCTTTTCGGAATTATAAATTAATTTCCGTTACAATTTCGATATGCTCTGCCACTGATGTATTAACATAGTGATTTCACAGATAAACATGTTTCCGTGTAAACAACAGAATCATACCCCAAGGATTTCTCATTGTTTTGCATCCGTTCTTTATTATTTTTTATTCACTTCGTCACATCTTATGTTGTCTATCCGTTCTCTACACAAACCGGTGTGAACATTTGACTGGAATTTTCTGTCCAACTTGTTTTTGTCTTTCACGTAAACATCGAGTTTATGTCTCATAGTTAGTTGTCAGTACTGAAAGAGAAATTTTCGATGAACTGAACAATCACATTGTTAACAAATTGGTATGTAAATATACAGATGTTTATGTATTTATATATATATCTAAGTAGATAAATGGATGAACTATACACATGTCATATTTTTTTATTTATTGGACCAGATCATTGGTGCCTTCAGGCAATAACGGTTGTAGTTCTCGAGCAAAGACACCTGATTGCCCCGCAGAGATGAGATACTCAAAGAAATATTTTTCCATATTTAATTTCAAATTTTTATCTATTTTTTTCCTCTTCATTCCCGTCTTCGCAGTCTCCTTCAGAGCAATTTCAATTATTTCCTCGTAGTTTTTTCATACAGCCAAGACTTTTGCTACGGAAAATAAAAGGTTTACTCAGCGGAAAATGAGTGGTTTTCTTTATTGCGTAAATCAATGAAGTTCTACTTATGTGCAGATTGAAACGGTACATTTTTCTCTCTATAAATTTAATAAATGATCGTCATTTATTCCTTTATAAAAGTATTTCGTTGCAACTTTTCCGAGATAAAATTCATTTTTTTGTTGTGATTTGACAACTGGTTTGATTTGTTTCGCCATTATTTCCATCCAAACACAATCGATTTTATCCTCGGTGAATGCGAACAAAAATTCTCACACAAATTGTAAAGACAAATTGTCGATGTAAAAAATAGTTTCAATGAGTATTTCAGTGGATTGAATGATTCATGCATTTAATAAATATGTAGTATACGTATCTCACTATTGTCATCAGTTTTGCGTCGATCTTTGACTGGTCCACTCGACCAAAATACCTGTTTCACGCGAGGTCCGGGATGCGTCAAAGGAAAAAAGAACGTCGAAAAACCTGCGGCTGACTGGGAGGTCATAAAAAAAAAATAAAAAAACATACGTGAGAGACTAAACTATGAGAAAGATTGTGGGGATTCGAATGTTTGTAACATTTATTAAGTAATTCTACGAGTTTCAAATCTCTAACCTTCGATTGAAGGAAATTCATATGGATTTACATTCTTCACATACAGTCACCAAAATGAAGATTTAATCGTTTACGTTGCAGTCTTGAGCAATACTCACATCCGAAAGTGAGAAACCCAGAATATTTCAACATTATTTCTTCATTAAAATTCTTTCGATTTAATTATGAATAATTTTGATGTGAATTTCCATATTCCGTTATATGTTCATATATTTTTATTTATCATTGTTTATCGATAGAAATTTTTTCCGTTGATGTGAATTACTTTTGTGTTGGTATGAACGAACGAAACAATTGTCTAGTACGTTAGAGCATGGCTGTCGAAGGGGACATGTGGCAGGTGTGTTTTAACAACGACGAGATATATATTACCTCAGCGCGCGCGTGCAATCATTGTGATATTACCTACTCCCATTGCGGACAAACATATGGTAAAAATGCATCAATATATACATTGGAGGGACACGAAAAAAATTTGTTTCTAAATAAAGAACAATCCAGTTCTTCAATATTATACATTTTCATTGAAAATATACAAATACAGTTCGAACCTGAAAATATTTTCGCCGTATTAGTAAAATATAACATCCGTTAACAGTTTACGGTCGTTGATGTTTTCGAATTCCCCCAGAATTTTACTATTAAAAATTGATGGAGAAATCAACAAATTGCAAAATCTCATCTCAAATTGTATAAATTATTTCTTCATCATCACGAGAATTGTTTTATATACCTCTCGAATCATCCGATTCATCTATTGATAATTGAATTTAGTCAATCGATTCAGATAAAAATTTTCCCGAGTTTCCGTTCTCAACTCTGACAATTGAAACTCCTTAACTATACTTGAAATCGGTATTGTGTCAATAGACATCTTCAATACATCTATATCTCACCACATTTTTCTCTCACCATACAATATAAATACTTCAGTTGCACAGCATCTTGGGGAGAAAATAGAAGTGGCAGTTTTGAGACTCGGCAGTACACTACGGGCGAATTTAAAATGCCGACGACGCTTGGGACATTTTGCTAAAGCTAAAACACTGTACTATTCACACACAGACATTTCACTGATGTCAGAAAGAAGAGAAAAAGTTCTTTATAAAACTCTCAAGAGATATTGAAACGTCAATTCTTTTCCGGAAGATTTTTTCCTTTATTTAATAATTTATGTCTTGTCTATGTCGTTCAATCTATTCTTCATTTGTCTAGTGCGTTTGTAATGTTTCCAATTGTGAATATAATGTATTAATCCCACGGTAAAGTCACTATTATCAGTTGATGTTGATCTATCTCAAATAAAAATATACACAATTGCATACACGTGCGATTTTTCATTGTCTATATACAATACGTTACGCTTGTTCACCGGAACTGGGCTAGGAGGTCGGAAAAATATAACGCTTGTGTTTATTTTGCATGTACAGTGTAATTGGAACTTTAATGTCCTTCGTTAAATTGCACTTGGTTCCTTTATGGTGATGGGGCAATTTCTATGTGTTCAATTGAAAAAATAAAACCGAAAGAAATTTTAGTTATACGAAAAACTATTCTGTGATCTCATATTCTTGAATTGATAATGAATATTACAACTACGTGAGAATTATTAGGCTGATATTGTGGTTGGTTTCATTGTTTTAATTGGATCAGTTTATTTCTCTCCACTGTAGAGATGGAAGAATTTTAATAATAATTACATATGCATTATAGAAATAAATATGTGGGATTGGTTGACTGTACGGTTGTTGTCTCTTGAGTTAGGGCGTGTGGAAGTAACGTAGCTTGACGACAAAGGAACGCTCTTCATGGGTTGCTGATCAGGGCCAGTATATAATAAATGTTTTGTATGTATTGCGAGGAAGAAGGGTGAAGTGATGGGCGCAGAGTAGAAGAAAAATAATTGTGGATACATGTGAATGTGTAAAAAAACAAAAGTGTGTACATGTGTTTGAAGTAAAGGTTGTAGAGCAGAAGCGAAAGAGAATGCGAAGCAGGCCACGCTGTAAACAATAGACACAAACGACTAGGGCTACTCTCATTTACGTAATGCACGCAGAGACAATAAGACGCGCGAATATATTTTTACTTGGTAGTTTAACCGGAAAAAAAAAATGTTTCTTGGAAATTCTTTAAATGTTTCACGGTTTTTGACTGTTCAGTTTCTTTTCCTTTGCAATTTTTGTGATGTGAAATAGCTTGGGAGAAATTTATGTTACGGTTCAACAGAAATTGTCCAATTTTCTTCACATTTATCATTGCATTCTATTATAAAGGGATGTAAACTGTTTTTGTTTGTTTGGTTAATTAACTGACCCGTTTTTTTTTCTTTAGTCTCGCATTTTTTCTATCAACCTGAATATTGTGTCATTATCTTACGCACTCATGAGTAAGAAATATATAATTCAATCTTCAACATGAAAGAAAAATACTGTGGAATATTTTTTCAATAAATAATATTATGAAATCTAATGTTAACATATAATTTTTATACTAATGCGTTGAAAATATACTCAAATATACTCGTGTCACGGATTTTATCCTAATTATTTTTAATGAGATGTTGTGTTAACAAATTGCTGATTTAATATTTACAGTTATTGCGGTCGGTAAATGTTATGAAATAAGATGGAGTGGGGAAAAAAAAAATAATTATCCCTTCGGTGAGAATACAAAATGGATGTTTATCTCGAAATCTCCAATTTTCTTGTCATTATATTATATACTGCATGGATGATTCACGAGCAGATAATTCTGAAGAAAATTGGAGCAATTTGTTATATCTGGAAAAAAATTTCAGTGAGGAATTCTAACTGGATGGATGATACCAACTTTTTTTCACTCTGCTTTTTTATGTTTTAATGCAGACTGTGGAAATTCTTCAAAGCAACGGAAGATTCATTCTCAAATACTTGGGGTACTCTTCACAGTCGACCAAGTGGCTTATTTCACTGCTACCTGGTCTCATTCTTATCGTCGCTGTGGTAATGACTGGTGACGCCATGTGTATGTAAGAATCTTATCGTAGCCCACAAAATACGCGTGAGGTAGATAATTATATGATGTATATACACATTCTTTATGTTAACTACTTTACTTTTGGCAATTTATATCACACAGTGTTGGAAAAAAATATCTCCTCCTATCTTTTTTGTTTACTCGTTTATTCGTTCGTTCGTTTATTTTTCTAGTTCTTTTGCCTTTTATATTCTCCCTGGTCTTCTATTCTTCCATGTTATCTTCATGATATTATTCATCTGCTTATATCACCGATCTTCTCATATTCTGTTCAATGTTCTCATTGTTGTGTTGACAATTCTACGTTTGTATTTATGAAAATATTTGGAAACGTTGTCCGCAGAATTGCAGACGTTACTGGCGTCACTGTGGACGCATCTTGTCTTCATCACCTGTTTCAATGTACAATTTCCTCTCTTTTCTCTCGAATACTTCGTTCATATGTTCACAATCACTACACTCTATTGTTATATTTATTTTTCACGATAGTCTAGCGGAAAATTTTTTCACCTGCCCATTCTATGAATGATCTTGATCATCATCATCATCAAATTTATATTCAGGAAACATAAAAATTGACAGAAATTGAAAATAAAAATTAATTGTGTGGTTGTTTCTTCGTGTTATTCAATCACGTTGAAGTATATTTGAATAAAATTTGATTGTCACCACAGTTGTGACGTTGAATATATTAATGTGAATGTGTAGGTGTATTCTACACCAAGCAACTTTATTTATACATACACGAAGAAGTATGAAAGTAATTGTACTTCAGAAATAAAAGTGTCCTTGAATAAAATTCATGAAGTCATTCTGTCAGGTGTTCTGTCAGATTAACCTCTGACTCAATTCGTCTAATAACTTCGAGAATAGAATAAGATTCGAACCTGACATCACAGCGTAATCCCCATCTCAAAGACAAAAACAGTCCTTGGATGCAGAATGATTTTTCAAATTCAATTATAAATTTTTATTACATACAATATTGAAATTTTCCATCATATGTAAGAGTCAACTGTGCATGTATGTGGAAGATCAATTACCGCGTTCGTTTATATATTCCCTCCAACGTTTGATATTATTTATCCATTTTTATGTGTTGCTGCACGTGTTATGCTACTCACCTGATCCATTCTCCAAGATCCAGCCACTTCCTGTCAGTCAACCTCTTCCGGTAGTCGTATGATGGTCATGCATACCTGCACACCTCACCCACTATGGAATTCTTTACATTTTTATTTCTTTAACAATTTTTTGCCTTATCATCTATGATGATAATTAATCTTCGAACATGTCGATAGATTAATAATTGTTTAAAACCCTCTAGAAAATACTTATGAAATTAATTTTCTTTCAATCACAACTTTTTTTTTATTCTATATTTCCTAACCCATCGCTACTCCCCGATATATTTCGCTTCGTCAATAAATCGTCGTGTCCCTCACACTAAATTTCAATTCTCGCCAATTTATCCAATTACGTTTGACATGGTACACGTATCTGCGTAGAGCATCAATGAAGAGGGCGGGTGGATGGATGAATATATATATATATGTTCATATAATTCGCGTAGATATCCAAGAGGGTTTACCGTCAATTTTCAGGCAATTTCACGCCAATTTCCTTATTTTCGCGTCAATTTCTGCGGTGGACAAGAATTTTTCGTGGTGTATTGACGTCAAGAACATTCACTTCGTCTCAGAAATATGAGAAAAATGCTGATGGGTGGATGTGATGTCTCGTGTTCACGCCTTAACGATGATAACAATAAACATATCAGTAAAGGGACGGATGTTGTAGTTCTAACCGCGAGTTAATGTCGTTGTTATTGTTTGAAGTACGGAAATACTGTGGCTTCGTCGAGGGTTGTTCTAGTGGCCATTTAGAATGGCTGCAAAATTCCAAATGTTTGCTGCAGATTGTATGGTTTTGATGGCTTTGGAAATATGACTGTCATATAGCAATTTCAGGTGTTTGTTACTGTGGAATTAGTGTTATCTTTTTTTATTTTTTTTCCATTATGTTTGACTTTATTGGGGAAGGTAATTGTAGCTTTAGTCAATTACAATTATTCACTTGTTTATTTGACTAATTCATCGATATTGAATGATGGAAGTGAAAATTTTCTTAGGATTAATAACGGGAATTGCACGTTGTAGCACACAGTTGATTATTGTGTTAGAGAGACTTGGAATATTTTTCGGCATGAACAGTAAGGCAACCAAATTGTCATTTATGGTTATTTATTTCGTAAAATTGTTCATATGATGTGGTCAGACTCATTTTTATCAAATTCCGCAGATGATTTTATAGTCGCCAATATCTTTTTCTCTTCTTTCACCAATACCGGATGTGTTACCACGTATGGCGAACACGCTGGGTGGTCGGAAGATTTTTTATTTCGCCACTTTTTTTTTCTTCAATGTCTGAGCGAGGGTGTGCGACACTTCGTTTCATCTTCAATATCCCGCGGTGGTGCATATTCTCGCACCGATTTTCCCCACATTCAAATGACGAAGATGATTAACTTATGAAACTAACTGGGTTGAAATTTGATTTCCCCGTCGTCATCGTAACATTTGCATGAATGAAATTAACAAAAAAAAAATTTTACATCTTCAATTTTTTTTGGGTGTAATAATTTTATCCAAATTTGATTCGAGAAATAAATTTGCTGTGCAATGAACTTTAATAACTTTTTTATATTGCCATTTCGTTGTAAAATTTGATGGATAATTTTTTTTTTACTGTTGATCGTGATGGTGCCGCAGAGTTGTACGTGCAAATAATTGTCGAGCGATAATAGTAACGATCATATCCTATCAAGTATGATATGTATGTGAATACAGGCATGCAAAATATAAATATTAATATGGAGTGCGATGAGGAACCGGAAACTATTGCGCAATGAAATATGAATAAATGCAATCACGTACGATCAGCCAATTCGTTTACAGTGATGATGATAACAATAACAGCACCAACCCATAACACATCTGTACATAATCCATAGTCCAATGACTTTATTTTTTTTTGATTCGATGGAAAAAAAAAAAAAAACATCAAATTTGTATAATCGACACTCAGACGAGATGAAAATTTAATAATTTCACATTTTAAATAATTTCCACTGCAATTGAAAATATCCGAAGATTATTTTTTAATTCCAGTTCGAAAATCAATTCAAATGAAACTCATGAAATATTTTCTCGAGTGTTTGTACACTTGAACCATCGAACATACAAAAGACATTGCAATTGTTCTTTACATATGCAATCGATTGACAAAGCACAGTCGCTCTCGATGTTTCAAGAGGTCGTTCAACACTTTGTTCTATATCGTATTGAAGCTTTTCAAATGTCAAAGTGTATATCATTATTAATATCGTCTCGATTTACTTCTTTGTTTATGTCACTTTATAAGTATGTGACCTTACCAATTTTAATTCACTGCTATTTCAAGAACCGAATTCATCACAAAGGACACGAGCAATGAAGTTCACTGAGGTCACATTAGAGTGAACATTCAATAATGTCCTGTTTCATTTTACATTTCTCTTTTTCTTCCTAAAAATATTCTTCATCCCTCTATCAATGCAAATACATCACATCACCCAGATCGAAACACCAATGAATAATCCAAGTGATGACCTGTGTAAATGGGGTGAACCGTTGATACCACCTGCCATTGTCAGCAGGTGTTATCCACCCTCAAAAATAAATACAATTGAAAATGCGAAAGAAAAAAAATTTAATCCTACAATTTCCATAAATTCACCAGCGAAATAATTCACCGACATGTCAAACTCTTTCGTTTCATTATTTCAAATACAAATTCATCAAAGAAAATCAACAAATAGAACACAAAGTTGAATGTACATTTTATAAAGTACGATGACAGTGTGACTGGCAACGGGTGTGCGTGCAAGCGTTAAGAATAAAAATGAAGAAACAAAATTGAACTGTGAAAGAATAAATAAGAAAAAAAAAGTGAGAATACTGCGAGGGAAAGAAAGCGCTTTCATGGTTGTTTCCGAACAGAAGCCATACACCATATGGTAGCGGTCCCATGCCACGCATGATCGTCAGTGTTGGACATTCACGTTTGTTAATGTGTATGACGCTGCATAGTACTATGAAACACACGTACATATATGTTTGTATATGGAGAATACATTGGAGAATGAGTGAACAAGTTGGAAATGTGAGACTTTTATTTACATATGTACATATTTACCTATATGAAGCTTATACAATACTTACTCACGCGAGAAGCTTCACCAATACCGTGGATGCGTTCGATTATCCATACTTTAGTAATATATTGATTATTTGCCATGTCTCGCGTGGATATAAAGGTGTATATAGGTAGATCCTCTTTATATTGTGAGTCTCTGTGTATATATGTTTATATAAAATGCTACAGTCAATGGCGAGGCCACTGAACTTACATTGGAGACAAGGAGACACCATTTCATTTTGTACACCCCACCATTCGTATGACAATTAAAACTTGCAACCTATTGACAATTCCCCAGATGAGAAATATCCAGACTACTTCATTTTTTCACAATTGTGTGTGTGTGTGTGTGTGTGTGTGT
>JABMBR010005579.1:0-14658 GCA_018881525.1 Meteorus sp. PSUC_FEM 10030008
CGAATGTCATTGGAAGGATCAGACACAGAGATATTAATGTGACCATTCCGAAAAAGTTTCCTATTTTTTCCAAAGGGGTGTAGAGGCCTCTGTTGTTAACGATGATATGATGCTTGCCATAAATTACTGGATAAGTAGGCAGTAACCCATTTAAGATGTTATATGAAAGTGATATATCGCATGTTCCATTCAACAGATATTTGGATAATCCTCTATTTGATCCAATTTTGAAAAGATGTGTTGAATTGAAGAAGTATTTGAGTCTCTCCAGTAGATATATATTCTCCGGCCACAATTGTGAATAGATACTCTCATTGTAATTTTTGTAAGGAACTAAACTTGTAGAATTTCGAGATTCAATAGCAAGTTTTATCGTAGAACCATCAAGATTTTGGTCCGGTCAAAATCCCAACCCTCGCCGATGTTCTCTATTGAGAGATATGTGAAAGAAACTTGAATCAATATCCGTTATGAAATTTTTACGCCACATTTCAATAATATGAGATCTTACTTGCATCGAATTTCCGACGGTACATCGTCGTAAGTTTGTCACAACAACATGAAAAAGTACCTTACCGCCATTTCACTGATTGATCGAATTGTATTGCAATTTGATCCAGGAATTGGTATCATATATGCGTCAGCAACCAGGAATCCGAAAAAAATTGGAGCATCGCCTGACACAAACTTCAGAAACATTATCATTCTGGATCTACAGAATTATGTTATGAAACACTTCGCATGATTAGCAACTCCCAACTGAAAGTGTAGTCAATTATGAGCTTCTGCAAACACTTAGCATGGCGATTTCGTCCTGTTCATATCGTGGAATATGAGTGCTCGTGGACAATTGCCATTTGTTACCATGCAAACCTCATTACTTGCGTGTGCAATAAACCAAAGTCTTTGACAACCAATGGGAAAGTCACACCTAGACTTTCTGGGACAATCAATAATGGAAAATATAAATATTTTGCAGTCATCAATATTTTTCTGTCCTCAACTCATTCTATTGACTACTATACACAAAATAATTCACCCACCGATCCTTTTAATGTAATTGATCGTTGTAACAGCCAAGATTCAAGTTGGTCTCTTCACTAGCTGAAAACTCTGCAACGAAAGATGTCGAGAGATCAGTTAGAAACAAACAGAAATGTGCTCCCTAATGGCGAAATCGCAACATCTGTCACATAATCTCATTTTTTTCACTTCAATGTTTTACACGTTAAACAAAAAATTCACACTAATAGAAAGTATCATGGGCCACCGATCAATGCGAATGATCTTGAAAATACATGAATGTATGAAATCGAAAGGGTGATCTGATTTGCCACTAAAAATAACTTCTCAACATCTATACGACATTTTCCAACATCTGTCCCAAACGCGAAGATTATTCATTCTTATTCTCATATCAATAATTCGTAAACAAAAAGAATAGACTAATGAATTTATTCAATACGATTGTTGGCTTGGGATCCACTCCTTCCTCAATATAGAATCGATTTCGAATTCTTCGACTGTCTTGATTGATACTTGTCTCATAATATATCCACAATCACAAAAATCATTATGTACATCATCAATTCCAATCGAGAACACACGTCATGAACTCGGGAATGCTTTGAATCAATGTTGTAGCCCATTGTTATAGATATTTGAAAATTGTATATGAGATCAATAATGAATGAATATGTGGATCCAGACGAAATAATGAGTTAGGATACGACAGTCTCGATATCAACATGAGAATGTTTATTCTTCAGATTCCTGTCTGACAACGCATAAGAAATACGATGAACAGAATTTCACTATTCGTTATTCCAAGAAACAGTATTTCAATTATTGTTTGCTGAAAGTAACTTTTCTCAACCAACACTGATTTTCATTATGAGACATTTTGTTCACGTATCATGAAAATGTTTACATTTTCAGGAGACCACTCTTCAAATTACTCCGATCCTTGGCACTTCAGAGTTCATTTTTCTTGCGATTGATATTTACCTCAAAATAATCAATCCGACACCGTTCTTGCCTAAACTCCTGTCATTATCAGATCCATCACTTCCTATATCATAAACGTTCATCAATTTTTCTACTGCACTGAAGAAACATATAATCAACGACGTGATCAACGATAAATGGATCCGAAAGTATTGATCTTTTTACATACCGGTACATATAACTACGTATACGTTTGGACATTAATTCTTTTTTCTCAATAAATTCATAATTTTGTTCTCGTGCTAAAAACGACGCAATGTCACAAGGGTTTGAGAATATACGAGGCGTGCACCATTCCCAGAAATATACCGTGACCAAAAATCAAGACCACAGGCCGATAAGTACATCGAATCGACCCGAGAAGAATATCAGGCTCATTATTTTCGGAGATGTTGGTACTAATAAGATATTTTGATCCTAAAAATTTCAGATCTCTATCTATCACCGTTCCTGTATAAATAGAAGAATACTGACAATAAGAGAAAATTATTTTTCTCAATACCTCGTGCATCGATTGATTTGAATGTTAGACATGTTTTTGCGGATGGTGGTAGCATCTAGGAGAAGAAAAAGAGCTGTATCGGTCCATGGAACCTTGGGAAAAAAATAAGTCATTTTTCTAATTTTTATCTCAAAACATATTACAGGTATGGTAAAATTATGAAACTATTTTTGCTCATATCCCGCATTCAATCTGCGATGAAAATATGTCTTATTCGATTTTTAGAAACGGCACGCCATGTTAAAAACACAAATCCGATTTTTCATACGAAAACCGATTTGCTTTATGTTTTTACCCCTTAAATAAAAAAAAACGGAGCTTATACGATTACTGCACTAGTGCTAACGAGAAATAACATTGGACAGACTCACATAAAAACAATTTCGCTTCATTCAATGACTCCAATATTGATATTCAACTATATAAAGATCTACTAATCATATTGATTTGTAAATAATAACAGTCCTTCTTTGAACTCATAAATAGTACTTGTCACTATCTTAATCAATCACAGTGGTAATATTATCCTTATTGCATAAAATATTGAGTATTGCATCTGGTTCAAGGATTTTTGCTGAATATCGTCCGTGCGCTAGCTAAAAGATTATTACAGCAACTACAAACCATTATTTCTATCCACTGCATCAACCAAAGTATCATCAGTATTATTCCAAAATTTTATCAAACCAACAATTTCATTTGAATACCCTACATCAGAAGTATAAGGCGTTTGTTAAACTGATTGTGAAGAATTGATGCAATTTCATAAAAACTACCGACTCTGGGTAACATTTCGTTGTTGAATTTTTGGACTAGTCACGAGTTCAAAAAAAGACTATCATTATTCACAGATCAATATAATTGATACATTTTAACACAGTTAAATATCAATATTGAACTCATTGATTGATGAGAAATTGTTCTTGTTTGCGTCTTTTCAGGGCTATTTTTTGTTAGCACCAGTACAGTAATCGTATAAGCTTCGATTCTCGTCATTTAAGGAGTGAAAAAATAGAATAAATAGGTTTTTTTGTAAAAAGTCAGGTTTTTTGTCAACGTGGCGTACCATTTACAAAAGATCGAACGAGACATATTTTCATCGCCAATTGAATAAGGAATTCAAAAAAAATAGTTTCATAATTTCACCATACCTGTAACATGGTTTGAAATTAGATTTTGAAAAATTATCTGGTTTTTTTTTCAAGATCTTAAAAGCTACCATCATCATGGAAAACATATTCAGCATCCTTATTAATCAATTGACAAAATATTGAGAGAAATAATTTTAGCTACTTTTCAATATTTTTTGATTTATCCAAGAATGACAATAGATAGAGATCTGAAATTTGTAGGACCAAAGTATCTTATTAGTATCAACATTCCTTAAAATAATGAGCCTGATATTCTTCTGGGGCCGATTCGATACACTCATCAGCCTATGGCCTTTGCGCAGGATGGATTTTTATCCCATTTCCCTCAGTTGGTAACCACCTCTTTCAAATCAACAGTAAATTGGTAGCCCTGCAATGTGAAACATATGTGAATCAGAAAAACGCGAGGTTATGTTACAGTAAAATCAACTCAATCTGTCAAATAAGGTTCAGAACATAATAGAAAAAATGAAAACTCTGATAAAACAATAATCAATTTGATAAACAATGGCTGACAAAGATGGTAGCACCGTCGATATGCAAAAACATGCAGATGATAAATTGATTATAAATAACAATCTCGGTCGTTATTTTGACAGCACTACACATACTGTATTTGATGATATTATTTCATCGAATTCTAGTGCGGTATTTCAATCATCATCATCATCATCATCTTCATCATCATCACAAATCCCCTCTAAAAATATTCCCGTTGGTAGTGTTGGAGGTGGAATTTGTGAATTGAATCCAATGTCGGAGGTAGTATCGTCTGAATTTC
The DNA here is from genome assembly GCA_018881525.1 of Meteorus sp. PSUC_FEM 10030008. Lineage (NCBI taxonomy): Eukaryota > Metazoa > Arthropoda > Insecta > Hymenoptera > Braconidae > Meteorus > Meteorus sp. PSUC_FEM 10030008. The sequence goes on from JABMBR010005579.1 coordinate 4,442, forward strand.
TACGCAATGACAATGTATTCAATGCTGAAAGATCAATGGATTCAAGTTCATCAGACTTTCATCGAGATGCTTGGATACCTTGTGAACGTACACGTAAAGTGTTGCGTTCAACTGCAACATCTACACCAGGTAGCAATTTCCCTGATCGGGACAATTTAACAATGCCTGGATTAACTTTACAAGGTGATATGGTTGATGCAACACGTGAAGCATCAATACATTTCCTCGGTGAGGATGAAAATATTCATCGAAACATCTTAACAGTCACTGATGTTACCCAAGATGAACGTGGATTACGTAATTTAATTCAAGCTGGCTGTTATAGAGCAGCAATAAATCTATCTGGTCGTTTACTGGCTGTGTATGGACAAAGCTATGGGAAAATTAATCATCCAAGTAAACATACACCACATTCACTCCAATTATGGTACACAAGATTGTCATTGTTAGCAAAGCTACGGCAAATCGATGTCTTGAAAGCTGAATCACAACCATTTGGTAATCTGGATAAACCTGATATGTATTTCATATTTTATCCGGAACTTTATGGCACAAGACATGGATCAATGGCTTCATTTGCATTCAGGTTACTGTTAGCTGAAATCCCATCGTATAGTGGCAAACCTAAAGAGGCAATAGATAATTTATACAAGTTATTAGCAGTTGTTAACCAAATAATCAAGAACTTGACAATGGGTTTAGCAGAAGAAGGAGGTACTGCAAAGTTCGGTACTGCTGAACGTGAAGATTCAATCAAATTATGGAGTGGTAGGCGCTCCCGAGTGTTAATATCTATTGTGAATTGTTCATTAATAATGAAAAATTTTGTGTTGGCTATTGATGTACTCGAAGATTTGCACAAATCAAGTAATTGGACGCGAGATCAATCCGATATATTAAAATCAGCAATCGGTCGCATACATCTGTTTCTGGGTGATGTCTCGGCAGCTGAAAAAAGATTTGTTATAAATAAAGATGGTACGAAAACTTCACCATCTGTTAGGGAATTGATCGATCGTGGACTTATGGCTGTGGCGCAAAATGCATTCCAAGAAGCTTATAGCTGTTTTAAAAGTGCATCTGCTGCTGATCCTACGAATGTTATGCTGATAGATAATATGGCAGTTTGCTTGTTATATAATGGACAATTGAAAGCAGCGGTGCAGTTATTAGAGAATACTGTTACAAGAAATCCTCTCAAAAGTTTACAAGAATCGGTACTATTAAACATGAGTACACTCTATGAGCTGCATACGACACATAGTAAACAATCCAAATTACATTTGTTACGTCAAATGAATAGATATAAAGGCGATGCAATGGATATATCATGTTTGAAATTGACGTAATATTATATTAAAATGCGTAATATATGATATGAATGGTAATTTCAATTATTGTGTTGATCAATTGTTGAATAATCTAGTTAAAATGGACATGATACATCAATGTGATAAATAAGTACGGAAGTGACGACAAAATAGTATCGCAGTGGTTGAGTAAAGAAAAATTTTGCACAGTTAGAGAATACTGTCTTGTCATTAAGATTCGATACAATCAAGAAGTTTTACAAAAATCCAAATTGATGATAGTTTCAATGAGATTTATAATGGATCCTCTGTCACAAAGAAATGGCACATGCATTTCAATCTACGTGTTGAGATCTCGACGATTGGAATGTCATGTACGAATATTTTTGATGATTTATTTTCTCATTGAATATTTGATGACAAAAAATTTCCATCTAATAAAGAATTAGAATTACTGCAAATGATCGGAGTTTTTCACAAGAATTTTCGTTTGTAATATCACATTTATGTTCCAGTGGAAAATACACCATAAGTTCATCAAATAGTGGAGTGCAATTCTCGACGTGAAATTTGCTCCCATATTCTTGCTCTTGATGCACTCGATTGAATACTCCAATCAACACAACGAAGAAAATAGAAGAAACAGCTCCTTACTTTCTATTATAACATTCGTCTTCGCTCATGAATATGAGCGAATTGAAATAAAAACCCTGGGTTACTCCCCAACACTATAAAAACTGAGGGCATAAGAAACGGCGAATTCCCAGAATCATTTCCACATTCCTGCCAGATCACGAACGTCCGTTTTCTAGTAATGACTACAAAGAAAAATGATGGATCTAGGCAATAATGTTTTTCTTCTACATCTGTATGAACATCTTGATTCTGAGCTCTACGAATTCCATCTTCCACAATTCGTTTTAGATTCTGATATATTTTGAACACGCTAGAACGACTTGGATGTTTACATTTTGGTAGCTACGTTGGATTCGAAAAGTTGTTTGTTCGAATTAGAGCTGGTTGCATTTGATTGAAGGCTTCGACAGTTACTTCAATCCTCACTTCCTCTCAAGCCTGACGTTTTTGATTCATTCATGAACTCGATTGATATCAACGCATAATTCTCAGTGGAGATTATAGAGATATTCTTGAAAAAAATGATGAAATTTATTGAACCGAACCCATCCTCAAAAAAAAAAACTCAAGAAGAAGATAAATGAAATTGAATTTCAGAATTGTATCAATCATATTATAAAATTGAGTCGAATTGAATATATAAATCATCTCCTGATATCACTGCTTGGTGGCAGCAGTTCCCAGTCAAACAATTCAGGGTATGTTTCGCTATGCACTGCAGGCACTGCTCAGTACTCTTACTGGTGAAAAATTCGTTCGGTTTCGTACTGCCAGTGCACTGGCGAAGTATTCTAGGGAAATCGATAACATATGTTATCACATGTTATCATATGATATCATATATGACGCCATTTTTTTCTGTAAGCCCTGACGGTTCAGACGTGAGGTACTCACAGCACTCTGATCACGTGACATAAAAACAGCGGTTGATTCGAAAAAGCAAGTGCGAATAAATTGAATGAGATGAATGTGAAGAAAATATTTCTTTTTCAACAATGTCTATATGTTCTTTTATCATCCGATTAACTCCTCACATAATGAAATTGAACCTCAAATAATCAATCATGATGATATTCAATTGATTGACTTTTCTTGTACCGGAGTGTATTTTGTTTCGCTTTGAACAGTAACCAGTAACCACTATCACCCAGAATAGCTGCCTATGAAGGAACGACTCCATAGTATACTAAGTTGACGTCACAACTCAGAGTGCTCGCAGTGCATATTGGAACTTACCCACAATCCGTAATGCTCAACTTTATTTGACGGTTGCCTTGAGAACGTTGTTTTATCCATTGCGTATATTGGCACTAGTCAAATTTAGGACTGTACGTGTCAACTAATTTTTGTCCCATTTTACATCATATTCGAAATGGTAAATTTGATAAAATAAATCAATAATAGATTGAATACTAAATATCGATATTGATTCACAGGCGCAAGAAGTGGAAGAAACGATGAAAAGGATCCAATCCCATAAAGGGGTCGTCGGTACGATTGTAGTGAATTCAGAAGGTAAGGTTATGTCAATTATCAAGCAAACAATTTTTTTTGTCTTTGTCGACTACACACGAATTAATTGAGTTCGTAATGTTCAAGGCGTTCCTATCAAATCAACCATGGATAACACGACAACTAGTCAATATTCTGGATTAATAAGTGGCCTCTGTGATAAAGCACGATCAGTTGTTCGTGATTTAGATCCAACAAATGACCTTACATTCCTTCGTGCACGAACCAAGAAAAACGAAATCATGATTGCTCCCGATAAAGAGTTTATGCTCATCGTTGTGCAAAATCCTGTTGACTGATATCTCCAACACATATACACATATAAATAATATCTTCTATTAATTTATATCTTTTCTCCTCATAGAGAGTTCACCATATGTATTTATTGTACTTATTATACCGATTCGATAAAATAACCACAAATTTATGTGCAATTATGTATCATGTCTCGATCCTTTTGATGGTGTAACTTGAGGCATTCAATTATTCTTGCTCCTTGTTCTAATCACAAACATTCGTTGGTGAACTGTATTTAATATGCATTGATGAGTATAAATCAGATGTTTTATTACGAACCAATTAATAAATTAATTACAAGAATACAGTCTCTATTTTTGTACGTGTTTGTTGAACAAGTTGTGGCAGTTATATAAAAAATATCCCAAGTTTTATTCTTATTTGAGTTCGTCACTATATACAAGAGCATTCCGAAGAATATATAAAAATATCTTGATGTAATGATTGGACGTAATCTTCAGGTTATATTAGGTCATAGATTTTGAATGTAGCTTGTGAAATCTCAAAGTTTCATGACAATTCAGGCACAACGGAATCTGCAGACGTTCTCCTTAATGACGGATGGAAAAATCGGTAATAAACTGTCATGAGCAAAACTCCGAGTATGAAAGGCACTGTACATAGACATATCACCAGTTCATAATACCAGAGATTATGTACTTGCTCATATTCAACATATGTCCATAAAACACATGCAACAATATTTTCGATAGCGCATACTGTATAGTAAAAAATATGTTTGTAAAACGTAGATCCTTCATTAGGTTTCAAATACGTGAACACGTAAACAACTCCAAATACTGATGCAAATAGATAGGCACCTAAACGCTCGTGAAATTTCAACGGTGTTTGTGGTGGTCGGCTTTGATCACGACAGAATTGGATCACACCTAATGGTTTACTTATTATCCACATTGTCATAATAAACCAGTGGACTATACATACAATGGCAGTGGGTATACTCATTATTGCTGCTGCTGCACTTATTGCAACAATCCTTGACACTGGAAGAATTACGAATTATTCACAAAGCTGATTAGTATAAAAATTCCAAAGGTCATATATCGAAACAGACGTTACAACAAAAAGCAATCGCGAGAACCATCTCTCACATTATACATGAAATAATTCGCGCCCTCTCTGATGTTTTTCTTGTCTGCTCTGCATGTGCGTGCATAATAATCTCGAAACCGCAATCGCGGTATTCCATTTCATGGTAGAATACAATCGTGGGATAAACTATCACATATTCCAAGTTAAAAATGAATATTTTCCGTATCCCAATATCTAAATAAAGAGTTGAATAAACCCAGGGAGTCGTCCGACTTGAGTTCCCATTACTGATTGCAAAAATGGTTTTCTGGATTGCTCATTTGTGAGACATCCATTTTAGGAGGATTTCAAACAAATTCAACAATTGCATACCGGTAACGCAGAAATGCCAAAGAAATTGTATCCAATTTCCAAAGAAACTTATATTTTCTTTGTCCCATTGAGCCAGTCGAATATTCCGATGATAACTAGACATCGCCCATCCCATACTTCCTAGCGAACTCAGAATGCTAACAGCTTGATGAACAACTACGGAACAGAAATGAATGTATGAGAGCTTGAAAGAATCAGACGGCAATCAAAAGAATGAATTGAATGTAAAAATTCTCCGATACGCACAGTGGAAATTGACATCACGATCGTCAGTGTAGACATACATCATGAGTGTTAGTTGGAGAACTTGATGTGGTGCAGCTTCAAGAAAACATTCGAACACACGTAATAAAGAAATGTCTTGTTCTTCTTTCAACATTTTTATGTAGTACTTCTTCTGGCCATCGCGATTTCCGTCCTTTCTGCATCGATATGACCGGCAAGCGTACTTCAAACAATCTATATATCGAAGCACAGGTGCCAATTGAAATATAAGAATAAACGGGCAACATAATTTCTGTTGAACTGCACGACTTGTTAAAGTCGGAACTTTGGCACCGTCAACTTTTTGCTATAAATCAAAACATGAAACAATAATTAAACAGATCGAATCATATTTCATTTTTGATATCCCTCACCTCGTAGTCTTGTTGATACATCCGTATGCTAACGATAATATTGATAAACGATGGAATGAATAGAAATGCCGCAGTCCATATAAAATATCCATATTTTTCATTTCGATAATATTGCCATGCTAGATTCAGATCTGTTCCAAGATCAACGATATGAGTTATAATTGAAAACACTATCCAAAATATGTCCAGTTCCGTCACAATTGCTTTACGTTCAGGAATGTCAGCAACATCGGTACCAAAGTTTGGTATTGGAAATACCCCATCGCATTCACTACTGTCATCATTATTTCCGATGTCTCTATTACACGGTATCTCTTCAGCTAGTACCATGTTGGCTAAATTTACATCTAAATATAACTATATACGAAGATTGTGTGTTCGAAGAATGTTTATTGACATAGCCAAACCGATAACAAGGTTACAATATGCTATACATAACCTACAAACGATCTTATAAGTGACCGTTTGAATTCACTTGTAAATAGTGACGTGGAAAATCCAATAGTTCGTAATTGTTGGATACATCTCTGAATATCCAAATCGATTGGAGAATGAGTGATCCAATATTTGTCATCACCTATGAATATAGTAAATATCAACTTCGAACTATGGCCTTGTTATATTCATAATGAGAATGCACAAAACAATCAAACGACGCATGCGCAAAGCGAAACCGAAAATGGAATACCGGTATTGTAGGAATCTAATCTTATTTGGAAATCACAATACAAAAAATGCTATTCCCAATCGAATTATGTTATTCTATTGTCATATTAATATCTATGAATATTCGAATTTTATATATAATTTCCCTTTTTTTGATAAAACATGAGCCACTCACAGGCCGATATAACAGAGAATGTATATTAATGACAATAATGTTCGTTGATTTGAGCACTGCGCCACTTTCTTGTGCCTACTTCAAAATTCACTTTCGGCTTTCTTTCTATAAACTTACGCTATAGTTCGTGTGTTTATATTCTCAATTTTCCCTCTATCAAAAGAATCCGCGAATGAAAAGGATAGAATTCCTGACCTTAGTGTGAAATTCATATCAACTTGGAACAATCTTTTTTCTTTGTTTTTTTCTATGATTCACATACTTATATATAAATATATACTCATATTCTCTGTGATAAAGCGGTAACAGACGCGATTATATTCTTGTTGAGTGATAATTGCTGCACAGCTGCCATCAATTCTTTCATTTATATTGAATACAAAGAACGACAATCATGAGTATAGCCGCGATGGATAACGGTGAAATATCCAAGGATTCGAGCAAAAATATGAAAAATTTGGAAAATAATGATGAGGGTGATGCGTTTGGTTATGGAAGGTAAGAATCGTAAAATTTTTATATACCACTGTCGTAGACAGAACGGAGATAAATAGATGATTTATCTCTTTTTTCCAACGTGGCGTACGACTCTATTTTGATTAATTTGTCTAAGTATACTTTCAATTATCAGGAACAGCGTGAGTCCATACGCATCACCATTACACACAGCACCAACTGAGCGATATGCTAGTCATTATAATATGAACCATCAAAAACGCGGCCTCGCAATCATCTTCAATCATGAATTTTTTGATATAAATCATTTGAAACCAAGATCCGGCACGAATGTTGACTGTGAGAATTTAGTTAAAACGTTGAAAGATTTGGACTTCGAAGTGACCGACTTCCATAATGCATTTCATCGGGATATTGTTAAAAATTTAGAACAGGGTATGTATGGCTATTCATTCCCCTATGTTCCTTTTTCGCTCCATCATATGAACGCTCTGGCTAAGACCCCGCTTTGCCATCATCGTGCATTGATGATACAATGTTGTCTGAATGATTAAAATATGGGAATTAATTTTTTCCTCCTTGCAATTAACTCGTAATTCGTGTGAATGATGCATGCCAACCAAGGATTTTATGGACAAATCGAGTTTCATATGTTTATTCACTCAACAGGTTATAGATTCCTCTTCGTCATTGCTATTAACATATTCCCTACACCGTAATGCTGCAGTTAAACACTCGCACAAAACCATTCAGAAATTGATTCGAAAACTACAGATTAATTCCGAATTATGCATTGATAATTAAAAAAATATAATTCCAGTTGCATCAATGGATCATTCCAATCACGATTGTTTGGTGGTCGCAGTTCTAAGTCATGGAGAACATGGCGTTCTCTATGCCCGTGATACTGCCTACAAAGCTGATTCTATTTGGTCGTATTTCACGGGTGATAAATGTGCATCTTTAATTGGGAAGCCGAAAATGTTCTTCATTCAGGCTTGCCAGGGTGATAAACTTGATGGTGGTGTTTCTCTCAAAGAAAGGACCGAGACTGATGGTCAACCGACTGCTACATTCCGTATACCATCACACGCTGATTTTTTGATTGCTTATTCAACCATACCAGGTAAATAAAAACAGTCCGAGGTTTTTTCTCAAGTAATCCTCTGTGTCACCTTTTATGCTCACATGTTCACTGCGCGAAGTTCCTCGTGGATCGGACATTTTCCTGTGGAAACTTCTTGCAAGATGATATTTATCTTCTACATTCGATCGAAGTTTCGAAGCATCTCTCATATAATAAAATGTAGACAATAGATCGGCTAACAAGGTGAAGTAATTCTGCTCTAACAATTGACTTCATTTTTGTTTGCCACAGGTTTTTATTCTTGGCGCAATACAACACGTGGCTCGTGGTTCATGCAAGCATTGTGCATTGAATTACGAGAAAATGGTACTCGTTATGATCTTTTAACTCTTCTTACTTTCGTATCACAACGAGTCGCTCTGGACTTCGAATCAAACACGCCGGATACCATAACAATGCATCAACAAAAACAAATACCATGTATTACATCGATGTTGACGCGGTTGGTGAAATTTCCACCAAAAAATGGTGTCACTTCGGAGTCTAATGTAACTACCACCTCATAGAGAATGATTCTCATTCCTGCCTTTTTTTTTTATTTCAAACGAACAAACAGCAACGATTGCATTTCACAAAGCATTTCACGTATTTTCTTTCTGGATAAGAAAGAATTCTATATTTAAAACGCATACATACCAGTGTAACAAGTAGTTTCACCAGTGTTAAAACCAGTGGATAATTTGGTTAAACTTTATTTTTGACGGATATTTGATAGATTTGATGGATGCTTGAATAGGTTCTATTATTTAGCAGTAAATAAAGAGTTCAGATTTCTCCATCGCAGAGCAGTGAAGGGATATAGGAATACCGATGATTCATCAAGATTTCCGAACTGGAAAATCGTCTGAAAACATATGTGTGAAGTTGAGGATGAGAAATTTTATACATTAGTCGGGATGTCACCTCACCTTGAAGATGAATTGACATTTATGAACTTAATTATTCGTTAATCCAATACTTTCGTATAATACCCGTTCAATTCAATATGCGTAAATATAATGTCAATGATAGAACAAATTTCGAGCATTTATGAAGAAGCGTCGTTATCGGTGCATCAATGTCGTCTACCATCGTTTGTTCGAAATTAATCGAATAATTCAACACAATTATCATTTGAATTTCTTCCGACTTGCATCATTCTAGTAAAATTTTCATGCATTTTCTGTTTCATTTCACAGTATTATAATTTCTCTCAGCGTACATGACATATGCACACGAAATCAAATGACAATTATTGATATAGTTTCAATGTAAGCAAAACCGTCAATCACTTCAGTGAACAAAGCGGCAACACTTGTTAATGTGACATTTTTTTTAGTTTACATTTTATTTCTTTTCGATTATTTATTGCTCAAGAACAACGACGGTAGTATTTAAGCCTTAAAGAAATGTCTTTCACAACATCAAAATGTGATAAACTTTGTGGTTGTAGAGAGTAGAGGAAAATGATAATGTTTAAATTTTCTTACCAGAGTTGCATTTGCAATAACGCTTTTATGCGTCACGCGCTCATTAGAGTGAGAATACTAAAAAAATATTGAAATATATCGACACGAAATGAGTCATGGATAATTGATTAATACAAATAATTTTTGGATAATTTTTTTTCGAATGGCATTCTGTACGACACCTATTCGTAGCAATCCCAATCTTATATACTTGTATATTTGTACTCTTTACACTTCAAATAATAATAAATAGATAATTATGTATGTGGAAGATATTCTAATTGTACAATATCCTTTCACAAAGATAACAAACAGTATTTAGGACTGTGTACAAAAATAGTCTATAAAATTATATTGTCATTGAGGCACTTGTCCAGGTATGTTCGACATGGTGAAAATTTCCATTTCCTTATTAGATAATTCTGGAGCTGTGAATGGTCGTATTTGTTTCCTTAACTGATCATGTTGATGACCGGGTAATAAATTCAATGGATCTAGTGTAATCAA
>JABMBR010005580.1:0-14657 GCA_018881525.1 Meteorus sp. PSUC_FEM 10030008
GCGGTCACCCATCCAAGTACTAACCGCGCTCAATGTTGCTTAGCTTCAGTGATCGGACGAGAACTGGCGGACCCAACATGATATGGCAGTTAACTGAAAGTATAATGTAAAGAAGTCAATCACAAAATATACTGCCCAGTATGATAATGTTATATAATAATTCGTTGGCTCCACTTTTATCGATAGCCTGGTATCACGATCTCTTTTATACCGACTATCGATGTATAGCCTGCGTTTCACCAAGTTCGATTCGCCTAAAGCATGCCCATTGATGAATCGTTTCATTGAGACAATATTAGTTCCTTCACTCAACAGATGTCAATAGAAGTATTCATGGATACTCTGCCCAGAGAAATATTTCACCAGTGTGCTCATGAAGAAAATAGGTAAGATGCATATTACAATGTCACACACGGAGTTTTCATATGAAGTGTATACTCAAAGATGCGATGTTGACCTCGTCTACCTTGAATCAACTTCTCGAAAATGAATTCATTAGCCTAAGCTAGTTGAGATTCGAGTAAGTAGGTATCGTGTCAGCTCCATTCCGTCTAATTTAACCGCACAAAACCCAATTCCATCAGTGTCCAGTCCCAGTAAAGTTACACAGTCAAAATCCAATCAAATCAGACTCGACTTATACTGTTGTGCCTGGGGGGTCGTCTTCACTTTCAATAATATTCAAATGACAGAAATACCAATATTGGTTGGAAACTTGTCACTGAAGAAGTTGTTCCTCCCAATAGAACATGAAGTTTGAAATCTGATTGATGTCAGCATAAGGTCTTATCAGTGTTCTCGATTGATGTTTACCTCAACTAGTTGTTCTGAATCAAATTATTTTTATGTACTACATAATAAAATAATTCGATCTCCCAGTAAAATCATAAAGATTCAAATGGCCCATTAATATCACGTTTGTTTGTAGCCTTGCACCTTGTGCTTTCTCTCAGAATCCTATAGAATGTATTCACATCTACTCATTCGCAATGATGAACTTACTCTGAACATTTTTCATCTTCCAATAAACCTCCCACAGGATTCCAATGTGTTCTTCAAAGCTCTCCATCGAATCCACTGAGTCGAATACTCATCAACTATTGTGCTCACGTAGAAGTTTCAATGCTTCTCATTATTACTTTCAACTCTTTCATTCTATTTATTTCTTTGAATTCCGTTCATTTCACATTTTCAAATTTGATCTTCGTACCAACCACCAGGAGACCCACCATAGTCGAGTCTTTGGCGCCGCAGAATCAACTCTAATTACAATGATCGAAGGCATATTTTCGGCGAAGGAATATGCTAGCCAACTATGTGTAGTCACTCCATATACACCAACATGGCAATCATCCCCGTAGCCACCACAGGTATTATATTCCATGATGAGCGTATCCCATATCAGTATATCTATACATACAACGTTAAGAAGTGCTTGAAGAAAGAGAAAGGCAGGCCCGTAGGACTTTTTCTTCCAACTGGTTATATAGACAACTCCAATCCACCCACGAGAAGAAGAGACTTGTAAGATTCCAATGCACACTGCTCTCGTTCCAACCAACGTCTGTCCTTTCATTGTATGCTTGCTTGGGGAATATTTTTTTTTTCTTTTGGTTGTTTTACCGCCAGAATTCTTCGAGACAATTTTAACGTCCCTTGAGGTGATATAATACGCGCAGTCTGACGATTATAACAGGGTTGTTGTACGGTTGTGAAAAAAAAGCGCCTCGGGCTCAGCGCAGTATCATTTTCACTATTGTTATTTCATTCTACGTGTACCACGGTTGGAATGAAGAGAATAAATAGCTCTCGTATTATTTTCGGTACCAATACCAGTGGTCATCACAGTGACATATCACACGCATCAATTGAAATTTATAGCATATTGTATTAGACGAGGAACTCTTCTCGTGTATGTTATTAAAATATGTTTTTGAATGTAATGAAAGAGTTGGAACATGGATTTGAGTATAGGGGGTAGTATATAGGTTGAATGGCAAAGATAAAGATCTAGTTGAGGACGAATCACTGCCATTACAACAATTCGCATTCAAATGAGTGAAGGGCCCAAACGCGTGTAAACGTTCTGAGAAAGGTATTTTCAAGAGTCCAACTATCTACTTGTGTCCTCCATGTGTGTGTATGGTAATAATAATCATTTGAATCTCTCTCCACACCACTTAGCGTGCGTGTAATCTGTTGAGGATATTTTTGCGTCTTCATGTGGCATAATCTCGTCGCCAAAACATATTTTTATATACATATACAAAACGATGGGTGAAAATTTCAGGACCTTTGAGACCCGCCAAAAGACATAATTACCGTGAATACTGAATTAAAATGCATCGTAAAACGTATAATTTGTTCGTGTCTACGAACGTTTTTTCTCTTTATTTTGCCAAGAAATTTTTTGTCTTTACTCGGAATTAAAATTGATAATTTTCTAATCAATTCCATAATGCAATTAATAAATTTCTTCGTCCTGCGTTGAATTGGCTCGCATGGATTTCGATTCTATTCATGTTGAGCTTGAATAACTGAACAGGGCTAATGAATTATTGCGAAAATTAATGATAACTGGTGTATTCGTAAGTTTTCAATTGGATAGATTAACATGAATGTTCGTGTCACGCTCTTGAACCTTCCGTGACATTGTTATACCGCTATGTGTCCTGGAACTGAAATTATGCACTAAAAAAAAAAATATTTCTTCACGGGCGATTTTTCATTATAGGTATTTGTACCAAATATTCATTAGCATGATTAACGGCAAATCAACTGCCCGACTGATGTATCCATTATACATGTGTGGTTTACATGAATTGTATTCCATGAAACTGTGGATGAATAATGAAAATAATAATAATAAGTTCGATTTTTCTCGTGTTTATGCAATACTTGATGATAAAATGTTGATGTAAATTGTGATAAGCTGCTAATGGACCTGTAGTTGAATTACATCCAGTGCTCAGACACTTCGATTCCTTTTGCTCATTATGTGTTTCACATTATCATAAATTCAACGTTTGACATTTTTGTTACGTTCATCGTTAAAGTTATCCAAGTTCCACTATTTATTCCGACAAGTGTTCCGTGAGGATTGGAATATAAAATTTCCGGCGAAAATTATCATGAACACATGTTGAATTCTGTAGCATTATCGCTAGTTAGAATTATCAGTCATTAGCATGTTCATGTATTATGCGTATAATTCAATATCAATATTTGTTTTTATCCAACGTAGACTTACTAAATTTGTTCGGAAATTTCTCGCAACTGCTAAAAATACTCACTAAATCATCAAAACTCATAGTATTATCATTGGAAATCATAATATTATTACTGTAAGGGCAAATAATGTGGAAGAAGTTGCGCAAATAGAATGGGAGTACATAAATTTTGTCAATTCGCTCATCATATCATTTTACTCATGACTATTCGGCAATGATATTCATGCGTGAATTCACATGGATTTCTATGCTTTACTAATTTTCACGAATTATTACAAATTTTTATTATATTTATGTTGGTAATGGAGAAATAATGATAGATATCAATCGGAGGAAATAATAATTGAAGTAGAAGTTCATACACGTCTTCCACTTCATGAAAATTCTCTAAATCATTTCAACCATAGATTGATTATCTGAATAACATAAAGTTCCATAGTATGAATGAGAATAGTTACTCGATTGCAGTAATAGTTTAGAAATCACCATTATAATTTCTATAAATACATAGAACCCAAGCGCGAAATGAAAAACTATACAGAGAAGCAAACTTACAGCATATAACTCTCAGTAATGGCTAATATATCATAACAGTCGTATAAATATGAATCGGATACTAGTTACTGTTCATGTATTTCACGAAGATTTATCATCATATAGATGTGTAGTTGTCTAACGCTAAAACATAGTCGAAAGATGTGAGTAAAACGTAGAAGAGAGGGCGGAAAAGATAAAAAGAATTGAAATATATATGTATATGTTTCGAAAATTTACTGTTGAGTAATCTCGCATACCTGTTCGTATAGTCTATGTCGGCCAATTACAATCCGTTCTTAATCATTCTTGCGTTTAATTACTGAGTTATTAAATTGTCTCCGGAGGCCATCGCCGACGCAGACTAAATAGAATTATACCATCGAAAATGAAAAATATATTTTGGTTTTGAATTTTGTTCCCAAGGTGAATTCCAGGATAAATGTTACCCTACTGATATACAATATCAATTCACATTCATTCTTGCATCATTTCAGGCATAGTATGGCGATGCCGACTGTTTTCGTTTTCATTTTCTCTCACCTTCAACTACCAATTCCAATTTTATGATCATGATCCATCACTCACAATTCGTTATAAAACTCTGCGTTTCATTTTATGCTGTCAACATGATTCAGGATTAAAGTGATGACGTTGATGTTCACGATGTTCAATACAACATAAAATATGTCAAACTTATCGAAATGAATGAGCGAATCAACTAGAGATTCACAAGACAGAATATCAAAAAAAGAAGAGTTTCAACATTGTTTTATTATTCACAGTAAATCAAAAATGAAGCAAATAAATTTTCTCATTGGTTCTTGATCACTATGTGGAAGATATAAAAAATTTATCATACACTTTCGGTGAATCATTCGAGGATTAATTATCAACTGCGATTCGTTTCATGTCAAGTTTCATTCATTTTTCTTTTTTCTTTTTCATCGCAGAGTGACAGGACAATTTTGCAAGATGAATTTTTTTGTATTACAAAGTGGAGTAAAGGGGGAGTTAACTCTAAAAGATGTTACCACGGCGGGTCGTTTAATAACCACCCTCGCATTGCCTCAAGGAATCAGTATAACGTTTGCGCGCGTTCTCTTACCAATCACGGCCATAGACAAGTCTCTGTCGAAGTCGACTCGATCATTATCGCGGCCAATAATCACCGGGACGTATTCTGCTAAGTGCTCCCTATCCAAGTGGAAGGAAAGGTGGAGTAGGATTTGAAAGAGAGACCGAATGTACAAAAGGAACAATGGAATTGAGAAGGCAAGAACATGAACATATACAATAAAGGAGAAATACAATAAAAACAAATGCAAACAAAAAAAAAGTAAAATAAAAAGATAGAGAAGAAGAGTTATTCTTTTTATATTTCCACTCTGTGATTCGTATATTTTATACTCAAGTGTGGAGGAAGGGAGACGAAGAAAAAGCGATAATCAGGGAGCTACGACTTAGTTCTGAGCAGTTCAAACTGACAGCGTCTCTAATTTCGAACGATTACTTGAAACGATTAAAAGAAATTTAATTGTCGACGCGAAAGAGATGGGTGAGAGGGTGAAGATGGAGTGGCCCATAGGCATGAGTATAAAAAAAGTATTTTTATGTTTTTTGGCCTTGCAAAATACATACAGAGGTGGGTGGAACACCACAAATATATCATTTACGTCTTTTATATAAATTGTTGTTGAACAAAAGTTCAAATTGAGGAAGACGAGGGTTACAAAAATAGGGAGTCTCATTCGTTATTTTAGTTAGAGGCTGAAATTAAACGAGATATATCGAATATTTTTTTGAGCATGTTTCTCTGTATGTATTCACGTGTTTTTTTTTTCCTCATTAATTTGATGTGGTGAGAGAGGAATTTATTGTTTTATCGCTTAGTTGAAGATGTCATTATCTCCGCTACAATTTATACGAGCTGATGAAAATTCAGGATTAATTTATTTTATGTACGAATAATCATGATGAGCCTTATATGAAAGATAAATATTTAGACTGTAATTTTTTGTTATTTGTTTTTATTGTTTTTTCATTTCAGTTTTGTTTGGAATAAAGTGACAACATCTTCGCTGCTTTATTTCACTCGTTTATGATTCGGAATTTAATGGTGATTGGAAAGTATCAACACATTATAATTTTAATGAGTGTGGAACGATTGTGGAAAATTATTGAAATTGTACAATTTGGTATTTATCACGTAATTGCATGAATAGACCAATTGAAATTGAACGAATCCACTCGAATAGAAAAATGTCTTGATCATCATATGCAAGAACAAAAATATAGTTCAATACACAAAAATGACTTCGTCTACGAGATCATCACATCCAGGGTGTGCAACCGGTTTTTTCATCGTTGCAGCAACGCAAAGGAGAACTTAATGCTCAGAACCGACATCCGACTTTTATATCGATACTCAACAGATGCACATTTACGGCTGTATACAGCATCACATTACGAAAATACACATGAAAACGATGTTTTATATCGTATTATTATCTACATAACTCACTGACCAAATCGATAGAGAAGTTTTTTTTTCAATAGATGTGGAAAGAAAATTAACATTTCTTCAACAGGACAAAATTTTACAATATTTTCTCCATTCGATCATGATTGGAATTTCAACAAATGAGAAAAAAGCCCATTCTGTTTGGCTAGAACATTTTCTAAATGATTAATCAATTTCAAAATCGGTTCATCGAGCGTTAAGTGACTGATTTCCTGAAAAAAAGAAAACGAGATTAAATAGTTGTTTGAAAGAATTTTATAAACGCCTTATCATGTCCTGACTGGCGCCACAGGACACTATTATTTCCTTTTATTCTCGGTTCGTATTTAATCGTGATATAATCTCAAGCTCAGCATCGCTATGCTCGTGTTTATTTAAAGGAATTTTTGGTCGAGTAGCGATAAATGTAAGCAATAAAAATTTAACAGCATAGTCATCATTCAGCATATTATTGAGTACAGAAAATGAATGTTTAATATAATGACAAATAATTGAAATCAAGTCATTCACAAATGTCATACTAACTTATGACGAATGTTTGAACTTGATCCAGTTTTCCCTGATCTATTTCGATGATCAACACCGAAAAAATTCCTTATCGAGTTAGCTGTAACATGATCAATCGTTTTCCACCTCCATGCCCATTTTTTATACAATCTCCATATTTCCGAAGTCATATCAATTTCTCAAACTCTTTTCTCATCCATTTCTTCCACATTCAGTAGTTTGTTAATCTTTCTGTTCACCTCAGCACATAGTTCCATTGATGGAAAACTGTCAACCAAGTTACCTATTGCCAGTGCACAATGGCAACAATTCAACATATTTATTCATTCTTTTCCCCTCTGTTGGTTCTCTCATCCTTTCTTACTATTGCCATTCTCTGGGCATCTCATTTTTTCCTCACCATTCATAAATCTTGAAAAACAAGAATACACAGTTGAGCGGTGGAGCGTTTATCGCGACTCGTATCTTCGCTTCCCAACCAATGTTAAATATGTTATAAATTTTCAGATGAAACATTAGGGAATGTTTTGAATGCAGCTAATGTCTAGGTGTTGCATTTATATCTACTAGGTGCGGTGTATAGTGTCGAATACACTTCTAATTTATATATATAAAAATATTATTTCATTGCTTCAAACGTATTGACTTTATTCCCTCTAAGTGTCCTTTTATAGCAAGACCAACAATGGATATTCACTTAGGATAACAATGAATAAAATGATGTCAATCACTTGTAATTGAAGCTTGTAAAGTCACATTATGGTCAACAGAAAATTTTCAACATCTCTCAGAAAGCTGCTGCACGTGACAGTCAATTATAACAGTGAAATTCATGATGAAAGGACAAAAGATGAACAGAATCGAACAATTGGAGATTGCAATAGCTTCGTAAATACAGTACAGAATAAATGTTATTCAATTTACATAACCTGCATTGAATGTGGAATTTGTGTACTCTTCTGAAGAGTAATTATGTATAGATCTACGCAATAAATTATTATTCTCATCAATACTGATATTCCTGAAAGGAGTATTTTGAAAATGTATACCAAATTTAGATGCATGGGCGTTGTCCTGCCAAATGCAACCAGACCCTAATTATTTCATGTTCATATTGTGAAATAGCACGAATTGTTGGGTTGAATTATTAATAGAACAGAATATTTCCAATCCATTGAAAGTTTCAAATGGCATTTTGTTAACAGTTATGAATACTGTCATGAGCACTTGGAGGATTATTAATGTCTGTTGATTGTTTAAACGTGTTCTTTTCACAGAGAACACACAAAAGATTATGAAATGATATCATTGTATAATAAATATTCATAAATACGCAAATTATTGTCCTCACATTCCTCTTTTCTGATTTCAGTATGTTGTTCCCATACTCTTTTCATTTGTTGCAACGCGATACAATTTTTCATATAGTTATTTAATTATATTGTCAGTCATGTCTCATTTGCGCAGATTTCACGCTTCAATATGCCATGGAGTTGGTGTGTATATATTTTAAAAGAGATGACAGTCCGTCACATAATTCACTGTAATAACAACTGCTGCAAACATTTATGCGTGGGTGACTCTTCTACATAGTATAAAGACATTTTACTCTCGACTCACCCAGTTCTCATTGGAATGAATGAACTCGACTAAACCAGAATTCCATTCGTGTTCATGTTGCTTACAACGGAAGAGAAAAAATATACTGCGATTAAAAATAGTAAATGTATAATAGAAATTGTAACTATAAATCGAGATATATCATAATATTATGTGGGCTGGGCTTCATAAGTGACGTGAAATATTATTTCTTGATTCATGACTGTTAACAAAACTACTTGTTCAGATATTTTAGAATCTATGCTGTGCTTAATAATTTTTATCCTCACTCCTACATCAGAGAATTAATTTTGTTCATCAACACAAAGCTCAAGTCACAATAAAATCTCCAGGTCATTTATCATTGACTGTTAAAATTGATATCGAACTCCAATACAATGTGATATAATTTTAATTTCATTTTATTCAACCTCTACATGTCATAAATTCAATTAACAGACGTATTTGATTTTCCTTGTGTGGTGATTAGACATTATTGTGCCACCCGAGTTACGCACTGGACCCTGGAGGGTTAGTTCTCTACAGTGTGCACTGGAGAGTATATATAGGGCTACATCTCTCTCACCAAGCTCTGCTACGTCAGACAGAGAGGGCTACACGACTCTGCAATTATACATTGCCGATTGCGCGGTAATAAATATTCATATGCCGTCTCTTGATGGTGCCCCTTGTATTATATATTTATATGTAGATGTGTATGTGTTTATATGCCCTACGGCATTGACTACACCTCTGTTTCTCCTTCTACTTGATCATCAATGATATTGAAATAAAATCAAAATCGATAATATACATCGGAGAGATGAAAACAAAAAAATGATAGGTGATCATCACAATTCTGTCTGCATGAATTATTTATTCACATGTTCACTTTTTAATTATATTTCAATTAATTCTTAGTTCCCACACAATTGTCTCACGATCTTAAAGCCGGTTGAACGATTCAATTTGTTGTAATTATAATGCAACAACGGGGACACGCCCTGTGGGTTAAAAAAGTCTTTTAATTTTTTCTTATGCTCAATATTTTATTTTCTCTATTGCTCTTTTCCAACTCCTTCTATTATTATGTTCTAAGATGGTTTTATCTTTGTTCTGTGGCCTTGTGTGCTTGTGTTATTGGAACCACTTAAAGAGTTGTGTGAGAGATACTACAACAGTTACATTTATGATGGATGGCACGCGCGGGTGGTGCGTGCGACAATTTTTTACGAAAGCGTGTGGACTGATGCGTAGTGAGTTGATAATTATTTATGGAACTATATGAACAGATGAGTACACAAAGTTGTCTCAATATGATTCCAGACGATAAGGTATGGATATCATGTGAATCAAATGATTTCTAGGAAATTTTCAATCTACATCGACAGAAAATCTTACAAAGTAACATGTGACTTGATGTGACTAAGAAAATGAAGTACCCGACATTTAATCTCTGAATTTTTTCATTCGTGAATTATTGTTGATTGAAGTAATTAATGTGTTCAAGGTTAAAAATACAGACATTAAAAATGCAAAAATATTAACGCATGGGTGTACAATCAATTCTTCAAAGTATTAAACATATCTGAATTCCGCAACTGTTCCGAAAAAATAATGATTGAATCACTCAATTATCCATCATTTGTAGATCAAAAATTCATAAATTGCAGTTAATTAAATTCGAAAGACGCTCATGTTGATATTTATGTCAAATTCTTATTTTATCATGAAATGTAAATTCGTACTGCCGTACTGTTTTATTTTTCTTCCTCTTATTTTTTCTGCGAACTCTTGCTGGATTATATATGTCATACAGAATTGGACACGGGCTGTTATGTCAAATATTAAAAATACAAAATATAACAAGCACTGGTTGTGCTAAAGTATTTCTATCTGGCTTAGCAGGTGGCCACATTCACCACATATATATTTATTGTATATAAATCTGTATAAGGAAGTTTTCAATGAAAAATATAGCGTGAAATGTTGAAGAATTAATTGCATATTAGATTGAAATTCGATACGGTTGGACTGAGCCAGTAGATATGGATATAAAATGTGCAAAATAAAATATGAACATCTGTGTGGTTATGCGAATAAATATGATAAATGATTTCAATTCTTTCATAATAATTAAATGAATGTAGAAATTTAAGAATTGGCGTCAAATATTCGGAGCAAACAGAGACGTAATCTGGATAATCTTTCAGTGATTAGAGAATTGACATAATTTGATCACGTTGAAGAAATGGAAAAATTCATATGAAATATCCATGAGAAGTTAATGAATTCATGGGATTTTTGAATGTGTGGAGCAAGATGAGAATCAATAAAAGTAAATCAGAGTATTCTTGTATAGTGTAGTTCACTCGTCCATATATTACTGATAAAACAAACATTTTCCAGACGATACATAACACGATGAAAGCAAATTTCCCAGAATTCCGTAGAGGATAAAGAAGAATTTAAACTAACATCTAGCGAACACGAGTGGCGTATGTGTACGTGCATTATCTAAGTGATGGTTTCCATGAATATTAACACGAAGAGAAAAAAATAAACGAAGACAATGTTTGATGAAGAGAAATAAGAATACATAAGGAAGTTGTTGGATTTTGTAATGTATGGATATGTAATATGTACACAGAAATTACCATCAAGCTTGACTGTAACTTGATACGTAAGATTAAAGGATAGAGATTGGGAAGAGAGAAAAAGATGGAGGAGTATATAATCACGAAAAATCCCATGTAGATGGACTGGACGCAGTGGATTTGCTCACTATGTAACTCGTGTAACATCATCACGTTCTTTTGAATCAAGTGAGGTCAATTGGATGTAACCAATGGCTCTCACACTTCACCGAATTCATTTGACGCCAAGATCGATTGCAATGTGGAATGTAATGATCAAATATTATTAACGAATTTTCATGGAAATCATAATAAAATTGAGGAGGACAACAGATCTGTATTTTGAAAAAATTTTGAAGTTTTCTAAATCGGTCATAAACGGTGATTAAATATTTCTCGATAACGTACGTTGTCAGGAGCATTGAAAATAATTCTGATCTGCTTCCTATCAAGTCATATAGTTGATTACATTGATTGAAACCAAAATTTCACTCAGATGAATGAATTTACCAGTCATATTTTGTTTGCACTTGAACTTTTATACGGTCGCTTTAATTCAGGCGGTTGAGTAGCGCATGGACTCACACAAATGTCATCTGAAAACTCTAAACTACTCCGATCTTACCACATATATCAAACCGTCACATGTGTCTGCATAGCACGTTGATGCACGTAGGTGGATGTGATATGCGCGGTTACACCCACGCCAGCTATTCTTGGAGGCACTTAATATCCCTTATGCCGAGTGAATGCGAAATATGTTTCTATATACACATCATACAATGATGCTGCGTCCGTTGTTTTAGTCATCGGTGTAATTTTCTTTTTACATCAACATTCTTTCACGTATCTACCGAAATATATATTTTTCCATACTTCGCAAACAATTTTATGGAATCTCACCACGCAGATATATCGATACCGATTTTTATTTATTTACCAATTTAACTCCTAATGAAAAAAAAATTAGAAAAAAATGCCAATGTCAAAACATTCTCGCAGTCGAAATGAATCGTTTTGTATAAATTGTGACAACGTGCGTCTCTCCCTCTCTAGTCTTCGAAGAAATTAAATTTTTCCGATCTCCTGTTCTACTGTGTACAACAATTGTTGACATGAAACCTTCCAGCCCACATGAACATATATCCAGGGCAACTTTAATGACTGTCAGATATATAAAGTAAACATGTTGTTGAGATAATCAAAAAGTGCATGTAGCGGTCATCAATACGGTGGTCCCAAGTGTGCTGACATAGTGGGAGGCAATACAATTAAAAAAAAAAGGGGGAAAGAACTGTTAACAACCTGACGTTATAAATTATTAATGCGTATCCAAATTGTACTCGTAACATTTTATGGTCGGTACTCAACGGGGAGCAGCATTGTCTGTCTGATCGACCTCCTCCAACGACTCTCGATCCACTTTTTCGTCCTCCATCATATATATATGGCAGCTATATATAAACATTTTTTGTCATGTATGTCGTTACAGCGCATGGTCCACCACCATATTCTGTTTCAATGTCATCAACGTTTTAATCGATTTCTCACAATTGTTTTCTTTCGACATTTTGTTTGTGTTCATAAGTATTTTCTTGTTTAATTATTTCGAACAAAGTTCCCTCACTCTGATTCCTAATCACATCCTCATTGGATCCAGCATGTAACGTGTGTAAAATGAGAATCGAATGTCATGAAGAGCAATGTCTCTTTGTGAAATATCGTTACTGACACGAAAAGAATATTTTTTATTCCAATTCAGAATTGGAATAATAATCAAAGCAAGAAATATTTCTTATGAGCAATTGAAAGTAAATATCGATGTGTGAGACTCATTATTTATAATACCTCATCGATTCTCTGTTGGCTACTTCAATCATAAATGATAATCAATAATTAACTTTGTGAATAATGAGTAGGCTGGCCAACATAGAAATATGATCAACGTATTGTAACACTTGTTTTCTCTAATCGATCGTAAACTTCTGAGTATTCAAATGGTTATCTTGTAATTAATCTTTAGAAGAAGAATAAACTCGATGTGAAGAAAATGAATGATGAACATTCACGCCATCAATATCTCTAAATTTTCACCTGTTGTGAGTTTTCGCACAACAATCACGGAATCCCAAATCGAAGATAGAAAGTTATAATCGATTGAAGAAACACCTACAAAAAAGAGCCCAAGTTTTCATTCCATTCTCATCGAAATCTGGCAAGATGTTGAATCATAAAATCACTAACAATTATGAACAAACTTTCTCACCTGATGAAAAGAAATTTTTCACACATGTAAGAATTGCGTCATGATATGTTCGATTACTCCCATCCGCATGAGAATAAATTTATGTGTAATCGTTGAACTTGAATGTTAAAAAATGTTCATTGAGCATCGAGATGTATTGCAGATGCCAAAAGTCGAAATAGAGAAGAAGTGAGAGCGAGGTTGGGGAGAGAAATAAAAAAGGCAGACCGAAGAATGTTCGTCAGGTGAGCCGAGGCGCCCGGAGCGCCGCTGATCATTTTGACCCACGACCCCATCAATCATCGCCAAATCATACACCGCTTATACCTCCTTCACCGTCGAGTACACACGCAACTGGCGCGCGTTTCACGTAATACGTATACCGATAGGTGTAGCTCCACCTTCTACAATCGTTTCACCTTTTCTTTTTTCTCCGCGTCTCGTTTATTTATTTATTTATTCTTTATTTTTTCATCCTTTCGGTTCAATTCCACCCAATCTTCATCGTAAATGCGCACGTTGCTTTCTCTCCTTCATTGCCGCTCTCTCGCACAGTTTCGTTTCACTTCGTTTATTTCCATTTAAACATCATTCCATACATCCACTCCCTCGCATCGATTTTATATACGGAAGGGATCCACGGATCGACGAGTAATTGCTGAGGAGCGAAAATACACGCCTCCACACTCTTGAGTTACCTGAGAAATCTTGAATGAACCTGAGAAGAGACCTTGTATGAGGTGAACGGGCCAAGTCATTTCATACTTTCCTTTCTTTTATTTATCTTATTTTTTTTTCTTCTTCTTGTTTTATTCTTCAACTTCTCTCTTCATTCATTTTTCCTTCCTCTACGTCAAGCAATCTGATCATTATTTTTTCTTATTTTTCTTTCTCTTTAAAAAGTTTCAATATTCCACGATATTTTCATTAATTCGTGCGCTATAATTCCGCGAAAGGGAGATTTGTACCATCCATCAATGTTACGGTATTTTCTGATGTTTCAACCAGTATATGAAATAAACTTTCATTGTACGGAACAATAAAGATAACATTTTTTATTTGTCACTTTGCTCTATCGATGGTTGATTGCTCATGAAAATCTGCCTTCCGGCACATCGTTCTGTACAATTAGACTTAATAAACTTGAAATAAAAAAAAATCAACCATGAATAAAGATAAAATGTTTCATTTTAGTTACACATCATATCGTGAAGAGCAAAATATTTCGCATTTTGAAACGCGTGTGGCATTCGACAGATGAAGGAGATGAATACGTCGTGTCGGTCACATGGAACATTGCTAAAAGAGAAAAGATGGAACAAAAAAAAACGTAGTGTATGTTTATATACTGAAAAAGAAGATGAAGAAGGGGGGGGGGGGTA
>JABMBR010005581.1:0-14653 GCA_018881525.1 Meteorus sp. PSUC_FEM 10030008
TATATATTTTTTTCGTATCACGTACATTCACATTACCTTCTCGGGTTACGATCATAGACAGATATCAACATGTCCATTTCCGGTCACTTTTGCATTGAGTTATTCAGTTATGAATAAATCTTCACTCGTTTTTTTTTCCCCGTTTCCTCATATCACATACCAAAAGACAATTTTTTCTCATTGTCCGCATGCATGAAATCTCGTTTTACTTCCAAGCAATAGAGTTTCACGACTGTTCTTTTTATTACCGTGAATTTTAATGATGCAATGTGTATCGTGAATGCAGGCGATAAAAAAAAGATATGATAAGGAGTTAGGAAAAGAAAGTTATGTTTATATTATTCCATGGGTGGTGTAATTCAATCATGCAATAACAGATAGAGTCTCACGATGATTAATCTATTGATATTACGAAAATTGTTCCTCATTGTTTGGTTTATAAATTTCATCGCTTGGATATTTTTTTCATTGTGAATAAATAGAAAAAAGAATGTTGGTGAATCGGGTAAAAATTTTGGAAGAATTGGTAAAGCATGGCATGATGATATATCCATTCGGTGAAGAGAATACGACATTTCGGGATCGACAGCTGCGAGTCAGCCTGAGATCTCCCACCTCTCCCCTCTTGCTTCATCACCACCAACGCCCCATCCCTGCAACTTCACAACTAGCACACTCTATTTGCTTGTCTTGCATTCTTTACGGAATATTTGAGCACCCGGTTACGCCCTGTGAGCAAGAATATCTTACGGATATTTCTCTTCAGTTTATGCTTACTTCCATGCAGCACTGCGGAGCACAAATTTCTTGCCTCAAATATAATCGACATCATATCATTGTCCATATGACTCGATTATTATACCAAATTGGAGAAGAGTATGAGGATTAATCGAAACGAGCATGACAGAAAGTGTAATAGAAAATAAAATCATCAAGTCGTCCCCTCATGTTCGAAAATAAAATACAAATGTGTAGAAATATTTCAGGGAGGCATTTGGATTCGTTAGAAAAACAGGAAGTAGTCGAGTTGTGATCGTTAGCTCCTGTTCAACTGAACGAATTATGGAAAGAGGTGATAAAAAGGGGAAATATAGAACATATCTTTCATCATTACCACTGTTTCTATTATTTTTAATGATAATTAACGAAGCAAATATATACACACATGAATGATACAAAATTTTTTTAATATGTCAATAAGTTTTTTATAAATCGCATAGATTCGAGGTTCAAAAAAAAAAACATCATATGTCACGATGACAAATTAATCATTCCATCGGACACACTCGTTTAATTATTTCATTTCATTTTTCATTCGATCAATTTTGAAACAGGATGACCGGTATGAAAATCTCACTTACTCTTATGAACATCTTATGATTACTGGAGTCCTTTAAAAATCATACATTCTAAATCTCTCATTTTGAAATATTTTTCTTTCACCATACAAATGATAGAAAAAACATTCACAAATTTTTTCCATCAACAAAAAAAAACACATTATAATTTTTTTATCACAGACACAGGTTGTTTTTTTGGCACAGGATTTGTCACATTACATATTTGATTTATGTTGATAGTAAAGTTAACGAATAAAAAAACAAATTTCCGAAGGAATAAAATTCTTCAACTCACGTCCTGGCCAAATTAATTATATTCTCCTGATCAGGTTTAGTTGGCAATGGTCGATTAGCCATTTTACTCGCAGGAGTTGATAAACCCATTTCATTATTCGATTCTGGCAATTCTGAATAAAGATGCGCAGTAACATCAGTTGGTTCAGCATATTCAGATAGCAATGATGAGTTCACTGTTTTCTTATTTTTATTTGTACCCATTAAACTTTCACCGAGAACTTTCAGAAAATTTAATGGTCGTTGTTGTGGCTGGTGTTGAGTCTCTGTATGAGTATCATCTTTCTTGGTTGCCATCTGGTAATAATTATCAATACTAACGTCCGAATATTTCCTTTGACGATTTCCAATGACAACGTGATCATTGACAACGTCTGGTGGTAAAGGCAGTGGTGCTCTACCAATTAAATTACTCAGAATAATTGGTTCACCAAGTCTACTTGTACTCGGAACAGTTTCATCACCTGGCAACTCTGCATAAAGATGATTTTGATCTACACTCGTTCTTTGATGATCCCTCGGTTCAGTATATTCACTGACAATTGGCCTAATAACTCGTTCAATCGGAACCAGCTTTTCCAATGATGGTGTACGTGTTCCAACACTCATCATAGGCTTTTGTACCCTCGCTCGTTTTATCCTTGGCGCAATAATATCATAAGGATTCTCCTCATCATTTGTCATTCTTCTATGTTCACCGCTACTGTTATTATTATTGTTACAACTCTCTTCAACCTTAATTAAATCATAAAGGTGCTCGATCATATCACGTGCTTGACTATAATTATCTGGATCATTCAATTTTTCTCTCAGATCTCTCAAATATTCTTCAGTTAATTCCTCTGGTAACGTTTGCGTTGCTTTATTCTCCGTATAAGCAAATGTATCATCAATATCTGAATCCTCATCGTGTTGTGTCATTTCACTTTCAACATTGAGAATACGCGTCTCGGGTCTCAAACCCGCATATTCATTCACACTTAATCGTGATATCGATCGTGCCGATGTGGCTGCTGTCATACCGTTGCTTGGCGATAGCCATGAATTAGCAAAGTTCATTAGTGGCGCTGATGTTAATTTTGGACAAACTCCCCGTCGTCGCATGTAAATTATTCCGGATGTGAGAATAATCGCGACGAGAATAAAAATAGCTGCGATACAAACGATAACGATTAAACGTTTTTCACGTTCTAACTGTTCGGGATCACTCATTTCAACATCGAAATAATTATTTTTCCGTGGATAAATATGAGGTCCAACACTCGGTGGACTCACAGTTGGCGTTGGTTTATCGGATGGTTCTTTACAAACGATATTACCCGATGGCGTGCAGATTGTATTGGTGAAATTTTTTATCAACAAATAACCTTGTGGTACTTTCAAACATTTTTCTAACCACTCACCCGCAACGCAATAACTTGAATCTGTCATCCATACTGTTGATGAATTTTTCCCAGTTATTTCACGCATCCAATCATCCATTTGGCAACTGCATGTCTTTTCAAAGTAATTATTACCAACACTGGCAATTGTCGCTCTTTCACTCAATGATACAAAACGTAATGAACTTGGATTAGCTCTAGTAATACGATTTCCACGAAATGAAAATTCTGAATCGGGATATTGCTGTGTTGTTTTCGCTATTCCGTCAGCGATGATGGCATCGATGTCCATGTCAACAAATAAATTGTGATCGATAACAATTCGACTCCATTCACGTAATATTATCGATTTCTTCCGTAAATTATGGAATTCATTGTTATTAAATGCAACTCTTGCGGCCGACACTTCGATGGCTCCACTTTCCACCTCATCGAGTCTATAATGAAAATGAGAAAAACATCATGGTTTAATCATGTCTCAGGATGATGAAGAGATTGTTGCAGACTATCAAGATGAGAAATTAAACTATTTTGAATGATTAGAGAATATTTTCCTTAGTTCATGCAACAATCTCTTGAAAAAAAAAAAAATTAGAATTGCAATCAGTTTCTTGTTAGGAATAATGAAATTATAAATAATTCTCAGACAGCTTACCTTGAATACTGAATGGTAAAATTTGTGACCCCTGCTCTGAATGCTCCACTTTTAATTGTTTTCAATCGCACATCAATTAATTCAAAATTAGGAATGAGTGTTTCATGACTGAATGCACCAGATTCAATTTCAAGAATTGATGCATTACTTATTTTCACTTCGAGTATAGACATTGGACAAAAAGCATCTTTTCGAATTATTCGTGTCCACACATCATCCAAACGTATTTCAGCGGCTGCTGATGGAAATACTGAAGTTGGTAACTCCGATATTTTAACAGTTTGGAACATAATCTGCAATAACAAAAATAACATGACAGAAAGTTTGAGAGACAAATGAACTCAAAGCATCTCAATATGAAACTTTTTTGTACCCAATAACTCTGATTAATCAAGTCTCTGCATTCAATTTTCATTGTCAATCAGTGAATTATGTTTAATATGAATCAAATGAAAAATGAAACAGCAACGTGAGATTTGATTATTTGATTATTTGACTATTCAAACAAACTTCATTTCATTAATCCAAAGGATTTACCTTTGTCGCTGGTCCATGACGCCCATACGGAGGTGCATCAAATTTGAATGCATTGGAAGATAATTCTAATGTGGGTACTTCACGAATGGTGAATCTTAATAACCAAGAGAAGGCATTTGATTTAATTTCAACGTGTTTGCATCTTGATATTGAGACAGACAATGTGCCTTGTGCATTTTTATTCAAAAATGAATGCGACTCCAAAACAACACGATTACACTCAGTTACTTCCAACAATGTATTTGGTGCGGTTATATTGTTGAATGCCTGTGTCTGTGCTACCATACTGTGAATTCCTGTCACGTGAACTCGCTTGAGTTGAACCCCGCCCGTAAATGCACCCGAGTGGATCCTCAATTCACGACACCGTGATACTGAGACTTCTGATGCGTCAGCTGGAATACTCCCTTCATGAAGATCCACATCCTGAAATGAAAAAAAAAAAACAAAAGCCATAGTAAAAAAAGAACAATTTAATAGTATTTCGTGTAGCAAGTGCAGGAAATAAATGTCTCCGGCTCGGCCAGCAATTCGCGCGCACACCCAGGAGAATATTCGATGAGCTTTCGACACATCTAACCAATTTTATTCCGCAAAATTTATTCTTCCACTGATATGTCACATACGATACAATACAACGAGGAAATAAATTTCAGTTTTTATTCTACTGCTTCGCACACAAATCAATCGATATGGAGAGTATGATGGAAATTTTCCTACTATAACTCGATGTTAACAACAGAATTAAATTCATGTTTTTTCATTTATCAACATTTCAATTACATTGAAATATCTAACATGAACGTTGATCAAGGCCTTTGATATTCGATAGGGGTAAACTAAGCTGATGCAATAAATTGCGGTTGATATTTACCATGCACGTTTTATCGATTCAAAATAATAAAACGAGAGTCGTACGGAACAACGAATTATTAATCATGAAATAAAAGGTGTACGATGATATTATTGTTACGTGAACACTGGATTCTATTGCGGTTATTTCATACATGACCACAATCTCGTGTATCACACATATAACGTCAAGAAGGGTTGTGTGAAGTAAACAGACATTATCGTGTATGTGATTGAAACACGAATAACCAGTCACTCATACCTTTTCCAATCATCCGCTTCCGATTTTAACACATTCACGATCAAATGATATTATGTGAACTCATATTTGCTATTTCAATAGGGATTGATGAAATCCCCATTTATCCTTTGATATACCAAAGTCATTCAGAAATATACAGAATAGATCACATGCCAATGAAAGTCAAAAATAAAAAATGATGATTAATTTTAACATTAAATATTGGAATACTGTTACAGTGTATTCGCTCATTTTTCAGATCAAACAACTGAATAGATAAATGAATATTGAATTTTCCTGTCCCATTTTATGTTTTCTTTTTCATGGCCATCTACTACAGATATATTTTTTTCAACAGATGAAAAATGAAATTAAGAGATGAGCATTCAAATTTCATCAAGAGTGAAAGAAAATGTGTCACACAAGTCAACAAAAGTAGTCATTGCTTTGAATTTATGCATCTGTCGCATTTGTAAATTTTCATCCATAAATAATCTAACATCAATCCAACGTACGTTACATTCATGTTGAAATTCTTGAATGAATGGAGAAATTGAATTATTATGGACACCTTAATTGATTTTTTTATAGTGATAGAATTTGATGATCTATGTTAGAGAAAATTCATGTTGAAACATGAAAATTGGGTCTAAAGAGGACATGTGAATGTGTATTTTTTTTTACTTTTCCGTATCTCATTCCATTTTTTTTTCTTTCATATAGCGACGAATCGCGGTTTAATGGAATCCTAAATATTTCATTATGATTCAATCATTTTTCTCTATTCATGAAAGCTCACAGAATTATCTTGCTCTTCATATTGAATTTTATAAATGTCATTATCGAAAATGACTGAATAAATCGGATGATTGAATACTCGAATTTATTGACAATGGTGAAAACATATTGTGGATTAAAGTGTGTATTGTGGTGTTTCAACTTGAGTTTGTGAGTTGAGTGTGGTTGAAGTCACGTAACACGATCCCTCTATAACCAACTCACACATGTGGTTTCGTGGTATCTATTCAATTTTTTTTTATTTATGATATCTACATATATATTCTGTGACTATACTGACACAGTAGTCGGGTGTTTGATGCTTTGACTCAATTTTCAAGCGTGACAGGTTTTGCCTTGAGCACACACTCAACATACATTAAATTCGAGTCTACAAGCATATCAATGTTTCCCTTTTCTCCTCTTTTTTCAACCTTTTTTTTCCCGTTTATTATTATTCATATTATGTTGCATACCACATTCACGTGCGTCATAGGGTTGGTGTTTCATTTAGCGTGAACCGTATTAGTTTGTCAGCTGATCAGTTGACACTGCAATGATATTCGATTTCATGGAATGAATGCGTGAGATTATTTTTACGAAAACTATCTCAATACGAATGAAAAAGTGTTCAGTTCTCATTCAGAGTATTGAACTCAATTGGTGCCATGGAAATTGCAGCAAATTCGAATACTCATGAAACTGAATTTGCATATCGTACTTTTGATCAGTTTCATGATTTATCAGTGTGAAAGAGAAACGGCGTTTTTTATTTCAACAGTTTATTTATCTGATGTCGACACACGAGAGAAATTTTGTTCGAGATGGAATATTTTGATAATGAAATTCGAATGAGATTATTTTGTGTATCGCGTGTATTGTTAATACGGAAGAGTTAAACACAATGACAGTTGCTCGAGTACAAATCGATACAGAAAAAAAATTCTCCTGATCATTGAAAATTGATAATCACATGTCGTGATTTATCTATCAAGCCAGTTCAAGTTAGATATGACGTGCGGATTAAGTTTACGGTTTACAAGTCATCAGTGTTGCTGTGGTTCATCTAAGAATTCCATTATCCAACGACGGGAAATCCGACAAAATATAGAAATGTGTCGGACGATTTTTTCAAAACGCATATGAAAGTAGGTTTTTCTTTTTATATAAATGAATGAAAACTATCCGAGTAGTAAATCTCAGTCTTACACGTTAATCCCACTCATAAAATTCATGATTGTCCTATCTACCTATTCAATTTTCCTCTTTTATGGATTATTTATAACTTCTGCAAATGATATCTGAGCAGAATGAGGAAGAGCAGCAGCTCTCGTCTGCAATATTTTCATACTGTTGGTTTGGTCACAGAGTCAAAATATTTCTTTGTCTCTCAGTTCGTGGATGATGAATTCAATACATAAATGATGGAAACAATAGATGATAACAAAAAGGAAATCGCGTGATTTTCAGAACATTATGAAAAAAAAATTATTCTAAATTGTTTTCACGTTTCGTTGGCGTTAGTGAAAAATAAATGCAAGCGAACTGATGAATGACTAAGAGAAGTCACTCGCGGTGTTATATATTCTCTCATTTTGCACGCGTTTTGCTCCGACGACGAGACACTCCACACACACTCTACTCTCATCCGTCGTATTCATTTTAACATGCGTCGGATTACTGTGACTCAGGGGTGTTAGGGTGGCCCCGAAACTATTTCTGCGCTTTACTTACAGTCTTATATACAAATTTTCTCTCTTTACTACTCTCATACTCTCGCTGTGTGCTTACACGTTCAAAGCACAAAGAAGATCTTTCCAAATACCAAACACATTTGTGCGCGGGGAGGGGAAACGGATGATGTGAATGCGAAACGACCATGAGATTTTACTGTTCCTAAATAATTTCTCCAACATCTTTACATATGATAAGTAAAATATTTTTTCCCATTTAGATAAAATATTTTTTTTTTGTCTATTTAGATATCTCTGTTTATTTATTATTTTTTTACTTTTTCCTCCATCTTGATAATCAAATTTATGTGTGTACATACGAGAGAAACAGTTTCCTCAAATGTAGAAAAACATCTTATTGAAAATCGAAGGAGTAAGGAGAAAAACAGAATCTTAGGTGTCATATAGAAATAGGGAAAAAAAGTTACAAAGGGTCGTGCTATAGTGTTGCAGGTCAAGTCCCTGAGGGTTTTCTCTATCCCGAGGGCTTCTTATGTGTAACCTCAGATTATTCACAAAAGGGATTCCGAGATAGTGACTATTTCGTGTGTACAGATGAATAGGAATGAGTGGTGTGTGACGACAATGACGACGAAGGCGCCGGCAACTGTGGCAACACTGCACTCAAAAATCATATACAGGATTGAACTTGTAAGAAAATCTTCAAAAGAGAGGGAGCATGCTGGTGACCTCTAAGACTCAATTTTTTTCACAGAGTTTTCATCTTCGGAATTGGAAAATGCCGAACAACGGCTGAGTTTTATTATCGTCTGAACACAAATATAAATAATTACAATTGCGAAGCCAACTAACAAATCAACATTTGATGAAATCGGGAACTCTACCAAAGATTAAAATTTGCAACGAACACACAAGTCTTTGAGATCAACAAATATCATCAGATAAATGTCAATGATTTCAAGCATAACATAACGAAGTAGGAAACCCTTTTCCGCCAATTTCTTCACAAATTCACGACGTTACCAATTCTGACATTCATTTATTCATCTATTTTCTCCAAAAATAAATGAATAAATAAAATAAAATTTTTTGTTTCGTATATATGTGTGAGAGCCAAAGCACAACCATCTACGACAAATTATGCAGAAGCCCCATCGAACTCCCGACGATGGATAAATAATTGAGTAGGAAGCGGTGTGACGTGAATTGAATAGTTAATAAAACCGATTTCCATCGTGTTCACATTGCGCGGCATCTTCTTCTTATTATACCTCTACTTTTCTTTCCCATTCTTCTTCTACTTCAGTTCTTACCTTACTCCACCGTCTTTTCTTTAGTTCACCAGTCACGAATCGAGGCCATATCTATTTTATACCTTTCCCTTTAATTAAAATTTTTCCTCGATATTTATCTTTTTTTTCTCCAGTCTCCTACTGTCTCATTGTCAAAACTCTGACAATGAACTGACCCATATTAAATATTGCATCCAAGAGATATTTAATCTAAATTTTAACGAGACAAACGAAATGAAAATTGAATAATTAAAATATCTCAACTGTCGAAATTTGATACGAATGACTTCAATTTCTTATCAAAGTGAATAATAAATTAAACCAGAAATACATAATCATCTCACGATGATTCATATTTAGTTTAAAGTGACTGTATATATGTGTGTTATGACGCTACACGAAGTTGTGAGCTTTGGACAACAATCAGAGTGTCCATTTTTATGACACAATCAACAAAAATCGTCGAACTTTGTTCAGTTGTCACAATGTCCACGACAAAATTGAATTGATATCAACCACAGAACGAACCTGAAAAATGAATTTTATATCCATTGTAGAATACACTTCCCACTTGAAAAAAATATGCCGTGAAACACTCGACAATCTGTGTAATTTATCAAAATATTTTTCCCGTTCATTAATTAAGGTTTGCAGATATTAAAAGTGAGAGACGCCACAGGCGCAACACCGGAAGTTGACACGAGAAATGTCGTGTGCACGTCGTACACATACACAAAAGCATCAAACTATGTATATACATACACGTATGTACTGACAACGATGGAATTATAAACCCTTCCCTCACATATCTGTCTCTGTTGCTATGCCTTTCATTCTCTTTTTCTGCGTGCATGAACTCGTCGGGTCGGGACGTGCCCGCTATAATTCGGTTAATTGAAATACAGAGCGGCGAGTTAAAGTGAATGAGGAACAGAGAAAACAAACGAAATCGAATGGGAAAAAGAGAGCGAGGGATAGGGAGAAATTCTATGCAATTTTCTGAGCACAACACCCGTATTCCATGCGAGTTTCCGCGGTGAGATAGTTATTAACTGAATTATTTCAAATAATTGTTATAATGAGTATGGCGTTTAACAAAATATTTAGATGATATTTATTTTTATACTTTTTCTTCTACATCATCAAATATTAAAATATCATCATAAGGATTGACGTCTTCCGGTATTTATGTTTAGAATTAACTGTAATTGTTTTTACTTTGTTAAGCGTTTGCTCTTGCAAACAGGAATGCACATAGAAAAAATTAGAAAAATTGTATTTCTAGTTGATAATAAAGAAAATAGTTTCCATTCATCTCTTTGAAAATTACACATTTATTTTAATTGTTATGAGTAAATGAGAAAAAATAATTTATTCAGAACAAGCGTGACTAATTTCTACAGATAGTGACGTGTTGTGTGCGTGTGCGTCAGTTGCGTCGTTGGGTGTTGCTTTGAGTATATTTCTAAATATATATGTAAAACATGTGAATGTGTACATTGGTTGGAACTGCAACTATATTCACGCGCATATCGTACAAAAGCGATCTTGAGCTGCGTAACATGTCGTGTGTGAATAGCCTCGAACTGCTGATCCAACTTGTGAATTCTCAAGTCGATCACACGTTGCGACATTTCCTTTTTTTTTTTCTATATCAACATACAATTTAATGTATCGTGTATTTGCCATCTTGAACGGTGTGAGAGAGGGATTGTGTCAGGACAGAGTTACGTTATTAAACGTTTACACTTCTGAAAAATTGAGCAATAATTGATGAGGAATTATTCTGGAGTGATTTCTGGTATTGAAATTTTGGAAAATCGGAAGCCAGCGATTGAGAATATTTCACTTCAGTGAAATTCTTAATCATCCCTATTTATGATAATGTTCTATGCAGGTTAATTCTATTGCATTTGATGAAACGTGAAATGTCTTGATTCCATTCAGATTCATCGCCCTTTCGTACTAAAATACCTCTCGGATCTTCCTTCGTCACGATATAAATGTCTGATCGAATCGAATAGTACTCGATCAAAAAGGAAAAAAATTTCACACTCCACTTTTTTTTTCCAATCGATCATTACTTCCAATAAGATGTTGGAGAGTTCAATTGGAACATCAGAAAAAAGCAAGTAGAAATGTACAAATCACAAGTAATGAGAAATCAGAGAACATGAACTCAGACTGTTTTACGAATGATTGAAAAATTTGGAGCCACACCAAAGATTCAAACATCGTTCGCCTGATTCGCCAGACTAAACTGGCTATAAAAATATTCCAGGACCTGACCCTTCTTTTGAAAATGTTCACATTCACTCGCTCAATCAGATGAATAAATCACAATAAATGAAATAAATTTCAAATAAAACCGACAAAGAAAAAATATGGCAGATATGAGTGTATGAGTGGGCTTGAGTATTTTATTCAGAATGTACATTTTCTTGTTTGATGATAGCACATGAAAGATTGTTGGTTACACCCGCATACTGCAACAGTAGACAGACACAACTCGTATGCTCATTCAAGGGTGCTCAAATCTTGTTGAAAGGGTCCATTGTCAATAAATTATTATATTATCCAAGGTGCCCTGTTACATTCAACTCGTCACATACCATTGAACCCACATATCACATGTATTTTTCATCTTCAACTCATCATTCTCTTTATTAAATTAAACAATCCCACATTTCCAATTTATGCCAATTGATTGATGAAATGAAGTCGAAGGAGCAAGAACGAAGAAACTACAAGAGATGATTGTGTCAGTGCCATTTTCAAATCTTTTTACTGAATCAATTCTTATTGTTTTCGTTTTCCAGTTTTTTGAAATATTGATGACATAGAGAAAAGAACAAATATTTATCATTTCATAGAGAGTATGGCAGGATCATTCAGTGGATGTGAATTTGTACCCCATAAATATTTTCGTATTATAATTCGACAAAATAATTTGTCGCTTTTTGTTCTCTCTTGCTTCCGTACACCCCATTCATTCCAACTCTCTCATGGTCTAGTGGCCCCTGCGACCGGAAGTACCACTGAACGGAAGCCCATTATAGGTTTGGGCCACACAGAGTTTCGAGTTCATGAGAACAAAATTTTTCGAGTACTCAAAGCATCTTTATAAACAGTTCCCCTATTACATAGACCTGTCATCATCATTATTAATATTCGATGAGAGTAATGAAAGACATAGAAGAGGAGGCAAATGAACGATTAAATGGAAAAAGAATTCTGAATAAGACAAAATAGCATGGAGTATCAATATCATTCATTCACACCGGTTCCTTTCATTTTATAAAGATTCTGAGTCAGATTCTTTAATGAAACACAACAATGATCTCACCTATATCTTAGAGATATTCATTGTGCTCCATGTTTTATTTACGTCGTTCGTATTGAGCTATAAACTTTTACAGCAAAATTGTCCGTGCGTTCATGTGGAGAAGTTTAAATAGAATTAATGAACCCGGCGATAAAGTGTCGTTGAAATCTGATTCGATTAGGAAAACTTCTTATTCTTTACAGCTCTTTTAATAGCTTAATTTTTTTCCTTTTCGAATTCTCCAACTTTTCTCGCCCTCCATCATCAGAGTGGATTAGATGTGCATCAAAAAAACGAAAAAAATTTCTTTGTATGGTTGTTTAACTACTGATAAAATATTCGTGTGATAACCAATGAGCCATATGGAAGACTGAGATAAGCTTGCAACGGGTTGATGAATCATCAACAACCTTTTTTCTCTCCAAGTCAGAACGGAATAATTTTCAAGGACAACATTTGAAATGTTCTGTGCAGTGTGTTAAAGTCCAAATTGATGAATTATCAGAAACATAAAGAAGCGAAACCATTTTCAATATGTCATTGGTGTCATTCAATTTGATTTGATTGTAAATTCGGATTTCCCACAGTTATCACGTTCAATTTGCTGTATTAAATAATCGTTAACGACGCTAAATAAAATGGGCCATTTCTTCAAGCAATAAAAATTGGTTAACGAGTTCGTTTTTGACATAAAACTCGAGTCAGTTCGTTCTTGGATGCTGCCGACAAACTTTATAGACATCAATTTCAAGCTGATTCCACAGTGTTCATTAAAAACAAAAACGATAAATGTTGTAACTTTAAAACCAGAATGCAATTTATGTGCAATGGATGATAATCCAACGATACTTCCCAAGGCATCAAATGAAACAAGCTGCCACAACTGTTTCTTCCTCACAGCTCCTGGCAGCAGTGGCTCTCCACGAGGTTGCTTCACTCTTGTGAAGGGAAGAAAACGAAGAAAAGGACGAAGCAAAATAGCGAGACGTGGTCTACCCATCACTATAAAATTTCACTCAGAATCAAATCAATAAATGAATTGTTTTTTAAAAAATGATAAGATGAAACAATCAAATCAATTGCCTCAGATCAAACTAAACCTTTACCAATAGAGACAAAAATTAGAAAATTGTGGATGGACATCGAATTCTGGCATTATAATTGTTAAACATTGCTGATAAACACGTAACTGGGAATGGAAGATGGAGTGAAAAAGTTGAAGCGTTCACAGATACAGAGATGGTTTCAAAGAGATTCTCGGAAGTTTATTCTTTTTATCATAAACTCCCATCAGGAGTTCAAACCTGTTTCACGGCCACAATATTTATACGATATAGATATACAAATATGAATACATGAATTCACATGAAAATGTTGAGAAATATGAGAACAAAGAGAAATGGAGTTGAAAAATTTACTGATTAAATTCCATTCACACATGGAAATAAATATAGTTGTGCTCCATATGAAATGAATCAGTTGAATAATGGAAAATTCACCTGATAAGTAGTAAAGATGCACTTGACGTTAATCCAATGGTGAACAATTATGGTGCAGTTACATCCGGGCATTGCACAAATACCAATGGATTCGCCTGTCTCGCCATTAACATGACTCGGTTGCCCGAGAACCATGAAAAAACACACAACCACACCAAAAACAAACCATGAAATATTCCCAGCACTTCCAATGGGTTTAACAAAAAACACACTCATCACTTCTTTCATTTTTGCAACGATGGAATTTTCTTGATTTTTTTCCTTCCTCTCGTCTCGATAAAAACCAAAACTTTTTTATCGATTGATCCACGATCAATATCGGTTAATAACACTAGATCCTCGGGATTTATCCACCATCCTGATTCCACGTAGACACATGATCAATAATCATTATTAACACACTCCAACATGGCATAACAAAATGATAAACCGACACAAATCATGAGAACATTCGTTTATCGATCATAAAATCATTTTTTTCACACAACTCGAATGCAGAAATGGATATGAATATTTGTAGAGTTCAAAAGACCAATTGAACATTGTTATTTCATGGCGAGATAGGAAAGGCCGAGTGACAGGGACAGGCGTCGTGTGGAACTATATGGGAGAGTTTTAAATAGTAAATAAAAACTATGGGCCGACTGACGCGCGATCGTAACAGCGGTTGCTTTCGAACTGCTGGCATAAGAGTGGCATACGATCAAGGGGATCTTTCTCGCACTCTTACTCTTACTCACTCATACAATGCCCCCCCCCCCCCCC